>SJYX01014688.1:0-16031 GCA_006410675.1 Oreotragus oreotragus
TTTTGTTGGAGAAGGGTCTAAAATTTGTTCTCCAGATTGTCTTGTGACTGGGCTTACTTTGAGCTTTCTGGAAAGAAAGGGCAACATTCATTCTTTTCTCACTGTCTTTCTGGACCCTGGGAGACTGAGATAGTTTCACGTCTGCTCTGGGAAAATTACTTTGAACAAAACCTAGGGTCCTTGTCATCAAGGACTTCTTTTGGGGAAGTTTCCATTTACCAGGTACACAAAACTGGGTTTCCTGTAAACTGGGGTTGCAGTAATTGTGTTCAAGTAACATGTCTCTGGACTTGAGAATTTCTCCTCCTGCCAGAGTGATAAAAATTAAAACATGACTAGCCCTTCACGGTATGAATATACTCACAGATGCTTGTTGTAGAGATGCAAAGTTGGAAGGTGCTAGCCGGCAGTCAGTGGTGGGAGGAGCAAGATTAAACGGTGATGAGGGTTATGGTGAAGGGTTGTATAGAGGAAGGATTGGGTGAGCATAACATACTTAGAGGGATATGCTTTTTATTTTTATTACAAAAATTTTTTGGGTATGTTCTGGGTCTTCGCTGTGGCATGTGAGCCTAGTTGGCCTGCAGCATGTGGGATCTTTGTTCCCTGACCAGGGATTGAAGCACTCTGCATAGCAAACTGGATTCTTAACCACTGGACCATCATGGAAGTTGAAGATATGCTTTTTAGAAAACATTTAAAAAACCATAAATACTCAACAGACCGGGTGATAGGTCATTATGACAATAAGTAGAAGAATCTTCATTTAATAGGTCAGGTCTTTGAACTGCAAGGTCAGCCTCCCCACCTCAATGGTGTGAGTGTGGCTCCCCCCAAAGTATCAGAAGAGAGATTTAACCTTTCGAGTTAATAAGGAGAGCAGTGGCGAGACTGGGTGGCAGCGGCACAAGGCTGACCCAAGTTGAGTCTTGGTTTCATCACTAAACTGTGATCTTGGGTAAGCAACTGAACTTCTTAGTTTTTTGTGGATAAAACGGAGTCCATCTCTTCTTCAGAGTTGCCATCAGGACCAGTGAAGGTGACCCATGACACAAGCTTAGCAGAGTGCCCCCCCAAAGCGAGTGCTCAGTGAACACGCGTCTCGCCCCTACACCTTATCCATTAGACAAACTTTACTGAGGTGTGTTCTCTGTAGAGGAACTGGAGGAGACCAAGGTGAGTAGGACAGGATTTCTTGCAGATTCATTTCTAAGGGACTTTTCATCTCTAACATTTTATGACCTTATAAAAACAGAAGTAAAGACGAAAAAGGGTTGTAAAGACAAATGAGGATTCCAGTCTCATTATCATTTGTTTCCTTTTTTATTTATTTTTTTTATTTTTTTTATTTTTTTTTTTATTTTTTTACACGAACTCCCTGTTTCCTTTTTTAACACAGCTGTACTTTTGAGTGCATTTTATTCCTTTTCCTCGTTTTTTTTTTTTTTTTTTTTTCCGTTTCTTCTCTTCCTCTTTCTGGGACATCGACCGTCTAATTTAACCTTTCATTTCCCCCTACTATCTGATCCTTGAAAGTCACCTCATCACCAGTAACTTCACTCCAACGGTTTGCAAGGACAAAGAGAAAAAGAGATTAGGAAATCAAATACCCAGAGAAACAGATTTTATAAACAACTTTCTAAAAATCTAGAATATGTTCTCACCATAAATGCCATCAAGCTTTTAAAACATTCACCTCTGTAGTCTAAGGCCCTGAATTGTGGGGGAAAAAACACTTATGGATTTTAAAATTGTTTCCCTTTGAGTTTACTGTTTTTTTTGGGAGGATTAAAAAAAAAAGATAACATAATTGAAACAGTGTTGACTGGTTACTTGACGCTGAAGAGAAATGGACAAATAATGCCCGTGTTCCAGTTTAAATGAACTCAGGGAGAGAAGCTGTGACAGCAACCCCTCAGCAAACACGCTGCCACATTTGGCTTGTGAAACGGCAAATGACTCCAGAACCCAAGGCTGGGGGTACCTTCAGAGACCACGTGATCTTCCCTGTGGCGAGGTGGACGTTTAAACCATCCCAAACAGCATACTGCTGCTGCTAAGTCGCTTCAGTCGTGTCTGACTCTGTGTGACCCCGTGGGCCGCAGCGCACCAGGCTCCTCCGTCCCTGGGATTCTCCAGGCAAGAACACCGGAGTGGGCTGCCATTTCCTTCTCCAAGGCCTGGAAGTGAAAAGTGAGAGTGAAGTCGCTCAGTCGTGTCCGACCCTCAGCAACCCCAATGACTCTGTGTGACCCCGTGGGCCGCAGCGCACCAGGCTCCTCCGTCCCTGGGATTCTCCAGGCAAGAACACCGGAGTGGGCTGCCATTTCCTTCTCCAAGGCCTGGAAGTGAAAAGTGAGAGTGAAGTCGCTCAGTCGTGTCCGACCCTCAGCAACCCCATGGACCGCAGCTTTCCAGGCTCCTCCATCCATGGGATTTTCCAGGCAAGAGTACTGGAGTGGGGTGCCATTCTCTTCTCCGCCAAACAGCACAGAATTGCCCCAATTTCTCAGACCATCAGAGAAGACCATGTTATCTGCGCTAATCTCTGGATTTGTTTTCCATGTGCAGGTGACCGCTTCTCCGTTTCAAACTTTGTTGTTGTTCAGTCGCTAAGCTGTGTGTCTGACGCTTTCTGATTTTAGCCAGTCTTCAGAAAATCTTTTAAAATGCTCTGTTCTGTGAGCCAGTTTCCTCTTCGGTCTCTGAGGAGCTAGAGGACACCTAGCCGACCATGATGCAGCTTTTTTTTTTTTGGACTCTCAGCATGTCATGTGGGATCTTAGTTCCCTGACCGGGAATTCACCCCAGCCCCCCTGCAGTGGAAACTAACCACTGGACCACCAGGGAAGTTACCGCTGCAACTTTTAGTTGTTGGACAATATTATTTGTTACAGGTGTATAGGATAAGTGATTCACAATTTTAAAAGGCTATGCTCCATTCATATTCATTTTAAAATATGTTATTCCCCTGTATTGTACAATGATGCCATTTTCATAAATTAGCTGTGTTTATTATTTCTACATTGATAATGGGAATAGATATTCATCAGAATATATTTTGGGATTGTGACTTAACTCACTAGGCAGAGATGCTTTATCTCTTTGTATCTCCTAGCCTAATACCTGCTACTGCTAAATTTCACTGTAATAAAAGAAAAATAAATACAAAGACTCATTTTATTTAGCAAGACTGAAAATAAAACTAACACATAAAATCACACCTTTAGGGTTGTCCAAAACAGTCCCTCCATCTATCAACCCAGGGTAAACGAACCCAGCATATTGTTTGTAGAATGATTAACATAACAGGAATCATTTCTGAGTTACAAAGGGGGTCATTCAGTCCTCAGGGCTCTCTGCCAGTAGAATTGGTTTTGACCGTTCAATTATCAGCTTGCACAAAAGCAGCAATAGGGAAGAAAATATGAAGTGATTGGTTATCACTTCTTTTAAAAGGCAACAACAGAAACAGTGACTAGAACCTACTGAACAGAACTAAGGCGGCAGTGGTTGGTGGACAGAGCAGCCACTAGTCAGGATCCACTTATTCTCAGTCAAACCTGGGAAAGTCAGTAAATAAACCCATCTCACTTCCACCATTTACTCTATAAATGGTGAAGTTATGTGTTGAAAGATACAGAGATCCACAGACTGCAACAGATCACGTTTAAAAACCCACTTTTTTTTTTTGGATCAATACAGTCAGCCCTTTGTAGCTGTGGGTACAGAGGGTAGTTGTATGACACCGTTTTATATAAGGGATTTGAGCACCCACAGATTTTATCCTCGGGGCTCCCAGTCCTCTATGGATACTGAGGGATGACAATATTGCTAAAGTTCTTCCGGTAATTTCTGTCCTCCCCTCAATTTATTATGACCACAGATCCCTCCAGATTTAGTCAGATAAAGATCAACAAACTGTGGCTTCCTTTCATTCTGTCCTGATATTTAAAAAGTGATTAAAAACAGGTACTGAATATGGATCACTTCTGCAGAGTTTAATGAGTGAGAAACATTCAACCAAGGTGACTTTTCCTTGGAAAATCCTACAAAAGCTGAATTCTAGAAACAGTTCCTTATTTTGATGGAGGTTCCATTTATCAATAGCAGCCATGAGTTTACTGCCTACCAAATGGCAGGCTGTCATATTTTACATGTTTAGAATACAAATGTTTTCACATCAGGTACTCTAGTAAGCATTACTGAAACGAAGTCACAGAGACAGACTGGTTAGTTGTCCCAAGCCAAGGAAACAGACCATTCCCATGATTTTCCTATTCAGGCAGGTACAGACAACCATTGGAATTAAACGAATAGGAACTACAATACTTGTAATTTTTGCTTACAGAAGAAGGGACGTTGACATGGGGGGGCAGGTGTAGCAGGACTTCACTGAGGCTCTCCTGTGATCTAGTGCAAGGGACAGGCCATCATGGGAAGCTAGTGTTAGAGCAGTGTTCCGGTTAACCACCCAAGCAAGCGTGCGATTCGGACAGGCTGAGATGTCCATGCTGCGTATCCCACCAGAAACAAGTGTTCTCTGAGCTTAGGCAGCCAGTCTCAGAGCAGAAGAGCAGACAAATAGGTAAGTCAGGGATGCTGGACGTGACAGGGTGCTCCTGACAAGTGATTCATGGCATTGAAGTGAGGAGGGCGAGTATATCTTAATGATGGATGTTTTGTGTTGGTCTTAGGAGACTAACTGCCTTCTGCAAAGACGCCTGAGCACATTAACATCCATCACTCCTCAGACATTTTGGATCCCTGCACAAAGTGTGACCAGGACTGGTAGTTTGAGAATTCAAAGTTCCAGAAATTAGAACAGAGAAGGGCAACATTTAAACTAAGACAAATTAACCCTCTGTGTCTTCTTAGGCCGGCTGAATGCTCCCCCAATTCCCGGCTTTTGGGACCATCCGATAAATCAGAAGTCTGGGTGTGGGGTCAACAATGACATGGAAATCTGTCCCAGATATCATCACCATGCTCCACCAAGAAGAGGGGGGGCACAGTGGGAGTTTCTCTTGGTGTGGGGGTTGGAGGGGGACGGCGGGCGGGGGCAGCTAGTAACAAATCCTAAGCCAGGGCTTGTCCTGGACGAAATCAACAGGCTTGCAAGCTCACTCCAGCAGCTGCCCTCCACTTAGTGAACTGGTGCACGACCCCACCCCCGACTCCAACTCCAGAAGGCAACAGAAGCCTCTGTTTCTGGTTTGTGCTCCCTCAACCAAATCCCCAAATTAGTAATGAAAAAACATTTGGGTGGATTCTGATGTGGCCCTTCTGATGCAGGGACTCAGGCAGGAACTCTGACTCGAACCCAAACAGCTGTCTCTCTGTGACCCCTGAACCCTGGATCAAAAGTTGCTCAGAGAACAGGCTCCCTCTTATCACTGTATCAGATGAACTCTCAGCATAAGTCACAGGCGCTGAGACTGGGACAGCTTTTGGACAACCCATCCTTCTCACCCAGAGGAGCTCTTCAGTGCAGAATCTCCACAACAATAAAAAAAGACATTTGATCTCAAGGAACAGATACTGTTTGCCAAGCAGGGACCACAAAGGCGAACGGGTATTGTGGTCCCACTTCAGCAGCTTTTAAGACACCGGAGAGTTCTTTGTTCCTGTCTTCTCCATGCTGAGTGGAACCAATGAACAGGGAGAGAAAAAAGACAAAACAAAACCAAATCACGGAATAGGTGAAAAGTTTTAAGGAGAACTGGGGGTGGTGGCCAAATCCTGACTCAGAAATGAGGTCAGAAGCCACCTTGCTCTGAGCCCTGGGGCAGGGAGGGTGGTGTGTAGAAAATCTCGCAAAGCTAGCACCAGATCACCCTCACCCGAGCCTGAGGCGGCGCCCCGGGTGGTAACTCAGGGACACTCGGCCAGAAACACCAGGAGAGCCGACATCCTTCAAGTCCACTTCTCCACTCTCTGCTGGCAGACTCACAAGCACATGTTTGCCCAGGAGCTGGGCCTCACCCACGGGCACCTCTCACTGTGGAGGTGGCTCGCGAGGGCTTTGCTGCCTTTTCCCACTCCAGGGCAGATCTGGAGGTGACCTCCTGCACTCCTCCCACTTCTTGTTGATAGCATCCCTAATTAAGCCAGCCTCAGAAGGGCAAACATCAGGGCCTGGAGGTCAGAGCTCTAATTCACCTTTTCCAAAGCTTAACCTAAGTCACGTAACCTACTTACCTGAATAAAACCCCAGTTCATCAGTCCCTGCCCTACCCTTCCCAGGAAGGAAAATAGATTTAGGTCGGTTTCTTCTTTTTTCACCACGGTATGTGGAAGACAGTCAAAGAAGGTAGTGTGGAAGGGAGGGGACATCCTGGTTCCTCATTAAAAAATAAAGATCTCTCCCGGAGTATCATCGGAGGTTGTGGATAGAAACATTCAGTTCTCGGAGTCTGCCTCCATGGGCTCATCTTCCAAGCCAAAGCTCAGCTTGTCAGCTAGTCCCTCAAACTGCTTGCCCACGCCGCCCGCAGAGTCCATGAACATGTTAGGGATGTCTTTGCCAAAGTAAATCTTGCTGTTGGAAGCAATGGCCTTGTACTTCATCAGCTGCAGATACTCAGGGGTCAGCTTCAGCTGGAAGCAAAAACAGGAACGATGATGGCGAGGCCAGATCAGGGAAAAGCCCGGGGGGCCATCCCTTGACTTTTCACAGGGAGAGGGTCTCTGTGAGAACCATACCCTGTCTCCTCTCCCTGGTCTCACTGTTACATTAGTAACTACGTAACCACGTAAAGACCCTGATGCTGGGAAAGATGGAGGGCAGGAGGAGAAGGGGGCGACAGAGGATGAGATGGTTGGATGGAATCACTGATTCGATGGACACGAGTCTGAACAAACTCTGGGAGATAGCGGAGGACAGGGAGGCCTGGAGTGCTGGAGTCCTTGGGGTTGCAAAGAGCTGGATGTGAGTGAGTGACTGAACAACGGCTGCCGCATAACCACTACTCTGGGAAAGCGCTAATCTCAGGTGTTCAAGGTGAGAACTGTGAGAATTTTAGCAATTTCTGTGTTTAACAGCAAAATTAAGGAGTTCCCTGATGGTCCAGTGGCTAAGAATCTGCCTTCCAATGGGGATGAGGAGGCATGGGGTTCGATCCCTGGTCAGGGAACTAAGATCCCACATGCTGCGGGGCAACAAAGCCCACGCACGGCAACTACCGAGTCTGAGTGCTGTAACTAAGGCCTGATGCAGTCAAATTAATAAATAAATATTAGAAAAAAATCAGCACAATTAAACTTCTATCAGGGTCCAAGGGAAAGGGAAGGCCCTGGCCCACACGGCACGGAGTCCTCGATCACGGCCAGGCGGGCAGGAGGCAGTGGTCTCCCGCAAACAGTGTAACACACTTCCTCTTTGCCAGGCAGCATCAGCCCTTTACCTTATTTGCTTCAGCTATTTTCATGGCAGTGTAGCACTCGGCGTCAGCCTTGGCCTTCTCCCGGGCCAGGAATGCAGCATCTTAAGGAAAGAACGCAGAGAATCAAAGCACAGAGGCCATCAGAAAGCGGGTCCCTGCAATTGTGCCCAGCTGGCCCTGTGATCCTGGACACACTGGTCTGGTTTCTGTGGGCTCTGATCCTCTTATTTACGAAACTAGGGAAAAGGCATTTCCTCCTGTTTCACGAGTTGTGAAAATTGACCAGGATGCAAAAGTGCTGTGCCAGCATCTCCTGGTGGTAGGGACTAGCTGACCACGTGCAAGCCTGTCGCTGTGCCTGACAGCGGTTTCTCTGATGGCGTCATGGAAACACACATCCTCTTTCCACCTGCTTACCCCTTCTGGGGCCAGGGAGGAGAGGGCTGGGACACGGCCTGGGCCTCCCATCTCTGAGCTCTCTGCCCTGGCCCTCTCCCACCGTGCCACACAGCAAGAGCCAGGGAAGCTGGAAGAAGGTTCCGGATGCGGCCCGAGGTGGAGCTGCCCTGAAACCGACTGACGTACACAAAACAGTACAGCTCGTTTCCAACTTCACCTCTCTATTTCCATCGGTCATTTCAGAAAGGCTCTCGTTAGCAGTGGTTAAGCTGGCCCGATTCAAAGAGAATTACAGGCCATGGTCCACACTAACACCTGTTTGGACTAAGACCGATTTAAACTTCTACTAGGTAAACAATCCTCTTCCTTAATCTGCTGAGACCAGCTTTCCGTCAAGAACTGATACAAAGTTGTTGATATTTCCTCCCTGTCCTTGGGGATGAGGCCAACCTCATGTGAGCAACACCTGGACCAAAACCCGGGAAGCAAGGTGGGTTCTCGCTGTGCAGCCTCAGCAAGGCCCCGGGTGGCTGGGGCCTGCAGGGCGGCCAGGGAGCAAGCGGCCAACTCAACTGGCCTCAGCACCTGGTGACTTGTGTTTACGAGAAACAAAAATGTGCTGCTCGGCTAAGAGCTCCCTGTGAGGAACCACCGATCCATGAAATCTTCACTGGCTCCTCCATGTGCCCGCTAAGCCCGACAGGCCAGGTCAGGAGTGTAACTGGGCACTGTGCTGTGGAGCCTGGGGCTGGGCCCTGAGGTCGTTTTCAGCCTACAGTTTGCTCGAGGAGGAGGTGGGTGGTGGGATGAGGGGAGGGCTGAGGGCAGGGGCCTGAAGGTGAGTGATATCAGAAAAGCCAGCAAGGAAACACCTTTTTCCAGCTTGTGATACCGGCGCTGACAGGTGTCTTCTTCACACCTGGCTTAACATCCACAGGGACCCCGAGAGGCCAAAGCGACAGGGTTCACAGGCCTCTATGACAAGGGGGTGGGGCAGGTGGGGGGGAGTGGGCTGCTGCTCCGCCCTGGCTTCCTGGTTTACTTCCGGGCCAGACTGCGGGCCCAGGACAGCCGGGACCACGTGCTTCCCCTTTTTCCGAAGCCCAGCCCAGATATTAGAAAAAAATCAGCACAATTAAACTTCTATCAGGGTCCAAGGGAAAGGGAAGGCCCTGGCCCACACGGCACGGAGTCCTCGATCACGGCCAGGCGGGCAGGAGGCAGTGGTCTCCCGCAAACAGTGTAACACACTTCCTCTTTGCCAGGCAGCATCAGCCCTTTACCTTATTTGCTTCAGCTATTTTCATGGCAGTGTAGCACTCGGCGTCAGCCTTGGCCTTCTCCCGGGCCAGGAATGCAGCATCTTAAGGAAAGAACGCAGAGAATCAAAGCACAGAGGCCATCAGAAAGCGGGTCCCTGCAATTGTGCCCAGCTGGCCCTGTGATCCTGGACACACTGGTCTGGTTTCTGTGGGCTCTGATCCTCTTATTTACGAAACTAGGGAAAAGGCATTTCCTCCTGTTTCACGAGTTGTGAAAATTGACCAGGATGCAAAAGTGCTGTGCCAGCATCTCCTGGTGGTAGGGACTAGCTGACCACGTGCAAGCCTGTCGCTGTGCCTGACAGCGGTTTCTCTGATGGCGTCATGGAAACACACATCCTCTTTCCACCTGCTTACCCCTTCTGGGGCCAGGGAGGAGAGGGCTGGGACACGGCCTGGGCCTCCCATCTCTGAGCTCTCTGCCCTGGCCCTCTCCCACCGTGCCACACAGCAAGAGCCAGGGAAGCTGGAAGAAGGTTCCGGATGCGGCCCGAGGTGGAGCTGCCCTGAAACCGACTGACGTACACAAAACAGTACAGCTCGTTTCCAACTTCACCTCTCTATTTCCATCGGTCATTTCAGAAAGGCTCTCGTTAGCAGTGGTTAAGCTGGCCCGATTCAAAGAGAATTACAGGCCATGGTCCACACTAACACCTGTTTGGACTAAGACCGATTTAAACTTCTACTAGGTAAACAATCCTCTTCCTTAATCTGCTGAGACCAGCTTTCGGTCAAGAACTGATACAAAGTTGTTGATATTTCCTCCCTGTCCTTGGGGATGAGGCCAACCTCATGTGAGCAACACCTGGACCAAAACCCGGGAAGCAAGGTGGGTTCTCGCTGTGCAGCCTCAGCAAGGCCCCGGGTGGCTGGGGCCTGCAGGGCGGCCAGGGAGCAAGCGGCCAACTCAACTGGCCTCAGCACCTGGTGACTTGTGTTTACGAGAAACAAAAATGTGCTGCTCGGCTAAGAGCTCCCTGTGAGGAACCACCGATCCATGAAATCTTCACTGGCTCCTCCATGTGCCCGCTAAGCCCGACAGGCCAGGTCAGGAGTGTAACTGGGCACTGTGCTGTGGAGCCTGGGGCTGGGCCCTGAGGTCGTTTTCAGCCTACAGTTTGCTCGAGGAGGAGGTGGGTGGTGGGATGAGGGGAGGGCTGAGGGCAGGGGCCTGAAGGTGAGTGATATCAGAAAAGCCAGCAAGGAAACACCTTTTTCCAGCTTGTGATACCGGCGCTGACAGGTGTCTTCTTCACACCTGGCTTAACATCCACAGGGACCCCGAGAGGCCAAAGCGACAGGGTTCACAGGCCTCTATGACAAGGGGGTGGGGCAGGTGGGGGGGAGTGGGCTGCTGCTCCGCCCTGGCTTCCTGGTTTACTTCCGGGCCAGACTGCGGGCCCAGGACAGCCGGGACCACGTGCTTCCCCTTTTTCCGAAGCCCAGCCCAGCGGAAGAGTCCTGAAGGCACCCAACTCAAAGCTGATGAATGACTGAAGTGGAAAATTAATCCCACACTGGCCTGCATCTCCCCAAAACTTGAGTCAGGGCACAGAGAACGAGGGATGTTCCAAAGAACCCGAGACGTCTGAGAACAGAGAAGGCACGGCAAAGGAAAGGCCTTCCGGGCCGGCCGCACGGCAGGGTCTGAGGTGGGGGCAGGGATTTCGGGCTCACTCACCTTCGATCTCCGAGATCCTCTTCTCCGTCTCCTTCTCCATCACCTTCTGCCCAAAGGTGATTTCAGCCACCTGCGCCACCTTCTCTGCCTCTGTGTTAGTGGAGAAAAGCCCCAGACCTCTGATATTTCAAAGTCTGCACCTTTCACCCGATCTGTGGCCCTGAGGCAGGGCAGTGGGTGGGCCCAGGTGAAGGGCCACTGGCCCAGCGGGCAGTCACGCAGGTCCCCCGGGCCAGGGTGGGACACCCTAAGGAGCACAGGCCCGCCTATTCAGTGCAAGACAGTGAGCGGGGGCGCCGGGCCCCAGGGGGAGTCACTCCTCTGACCAAAGTGAGGAGCCGGCCCCAACCTCTCTTGTAAGTCACAGGGTGTTCCTTCCAAAGGAATATTTTACGGGTCAAGGTGTGAGTTCCCTCCTGTCCCTGCACTTTCAGAAGTGGCCAGGGCCGTGGCTAGCAGTCTGGAGCAGTGGTGGGGAACCCGGGGCTGGGAGGTGGGCCCCTGGACTTGAACTCCGTTTCCCTTGCTCCCCTGCCATATGACCCTGGGCAGTAGTTCAGCCTCTCTGAGCTTCGGCTCAGTGAGAGTAGGTGACGGACGGTGGCTTCCTCACCCGGGGAGGGGGAGGGGGGTGTGAGGAGAGGGATGAATTGCACACTAGTGTTTAGAAAGGCCCGAGCCTCACTGTAAGGGCTCATCAGTGCTACTATCTTTGTTAGCACGAAGGGCTCCCTTCATTTAAGAGGCTTGTGGAAACACAAAGCTCGACCCTCGGCCACGATCTGACAATTTCAGCTCTGCTCCTGGGGGACGAAGGCTGCTCCTGCATGGGGCAAGGCTTTGGGGGGCCGTGTCCCAGGCTTCCTGAATTGCCCTCCCCACCCCGCCAGCCCCTCTGTTGCCTGGACCACAGAAGCACAGTCAGACCAATGAGGGCCTTCTTCCGCTCTGTCTCGGCTTCCTTCTCCACCACCTTCTGCTTCTGGGCTGCGATCAGCAGCTTTGTCTTCTCGCTTTCCCTGAAGGGGAGAAAAGCGTGCAGCTGTGAGGCTGCTGGGGACGAGCTTCCTCGGAACTTCCCTGGCCCCCGGGAAGCCAAGCCCCCTGCCCTGTCGTGAGAGGTAAGCTGTCACTCCTTCCGTCCTCAGGAGGTCTGGTCTTGTTTGTAAATCTGCCTGTGCCGAACAGCACATGGACTCTTAGACCCCTGACCAGAGATTGAGCCCACGCCCCCTGCACTGGAAGTGCAGTTTTAACCACTGACCGCCAGATAAGGCCCTGGAAGGCTCCTTAAGGTCCCAGGTGAAGGCGAATATGCTGCAGACAGCAACACGGCTAGCCTTCTTCAAAACCCACTTGGGAGCAATAAAGCGTAAGTGACTTGAGTGAAAGGCACCCGCCTGCCCACTCAGTCACCTTCCCGACCTCTCCGGCGTGAGCCGTGAGAGGACACAAGACGCCCCGACCCTCTCAAGAGCATCCGTGCCCTCTGCTCACGGAGCCCAGCGAGTGGCCTGGCATGCCTGCCCTGTCTTCCAAGGTGATGGCTGTCCAGACACTCCGGAGGGGACCACACGTGCGCCAGGCTTGGTTGGCCCTGGGAGGGGATGAGCGGGAGGCGGGCAGGGCGGTGCCTCCGCCCAGGAGGGCACTCACATCAGCTCGTAGTTCCTGCGGATGGCTTCTGGGATGTTGGGCTTTGTTACCCGCACAGCCTGGAGAGAGAGACAGCACCTGATGGGGGCATGCGGTGCGGAGCGACCAGCTCCCATGGGCCCTTGGTCTTCCTGCACAGACAGGACATCTTCTGAAGAGAGGCCGTGCCTTCCTGGGGGTGGGGGCGGGGCGGGGGTGTTCCACCAGGGTGGTGCTCACTTGGATGATGAGCCCAGGGGCCATGGAGGTCAGGTCTTGCTGCAGAGCCAGTTTGAGATTTTCATCAATCTGATCTGGAATCAAGACAGACAGAACACAGAGCTGAGATGCTTTCACGAAGACTAACTCCATCAGGAACTCCATCAATCAAGGGGAAAAGGACAATGTACAGTTCTGGAAAGGAGTCTGAGTCTGAGCCACTCAGTTCGTGGGATCTTAGTTCCCTGACCAGGGATCGAACCCACGCCCCTGCCCTGAAAGCGCAGTCTTAACCACTGGACTGCCAGGCAAGTCCTGAGCCTGAGTCTTTTGATGTGTTGTTTGCCTTGGTTCTGATTCTTCTGTCTGTGAGTCATTTTATGGGTAAGTGTCAGAAGATCTGTAACTGATCGCCGCTCTAGCTGTGACCCCAGAACAGGCTGTCAGCGTTGGCCTGGGCCTTCCCTTCCCTGCCCCCACCCACAAGATCAATAAGCTTCTCGAAGGGCCCTGAGAAAAGGATGCCTTGAAACCAGCCTGGGACACTTACATGGAACCACCTCCTTTATTGTCAGCAGCCAGCTGCTTTACGTGGCCATTCTTGGTCCAGGAGCCTTTGAGGAACAGCAAGTCTAACTCCCTGCCTGTTATAAAATGCTCAAACTGAGGCCCACAGAGGTTTGGGGATAGTAGTCAAGATAAAGAACTTGTTTAATTATTATGCTTTGATCGTTAGGGTTTAGAACAGTACTTTCTTCAATAGTCATATCACTAAGCAAGGGGTATTAATGTTTCTACATATGCCTATGCTCCCACCAGCCTCTCAGCACTGAGGCAGAAATGCCTGTAAGGGCAGGACCTCACACCTGACATGGGTGTAACAATCTGATGGCTAGAGATGAACATGACATTCCATTTTTCTATTTTAAATAAGAGACTGGCCAAACTTTAAGGGAAATAGCTCATACCCTCCATAAGCTAATAACATGGTTGTTTCTCAGACTAAATTCTACCTGAGTCATGGAAGTTACCCATGGCCCTGGGCTAGTAACTTTCCAGGAAAATAGAGAGGAAACACTTTACAAGATACCTTACTAACAAATTCACACCAGAACCAAGTCGTTTATGGGTGATGATTATGATGACAACGCTGATTAAGTTAAGAACTGATTAAGTTACGCAAAGAACTGATTCATTGGAAAAGACCCTGATGCTGGGAAAGACTGAAGGTGGGAGGAGAAGGGGACGACAGAGGATGAGATGGTTGGATGGTATCACCAACTCGATGCACATGACTGTGTGTAAACTCTGGGAGTTGGTGCTGGATGGGGAAGCCCTGGCATGCTGCAGTCCATGGGGTCACAAAGAGTTGGACACAACTGAGTGACTGAACTGAACTAAGTAAACACAAAGTACTGGATAATACTTTCATCAAACGGGAAACATGGATGCCTCGGTTTAAGCGGTGATAAAGACTGCATCAAGCTGAAAGTTAGGGCTATGAGTACTGGGAAGAGGGGACCAGAGAAAGCCTTCCCATTATCAGGACCCAGGATTAAAGACACAAGTGTCTCCTCTGCAGATGCAAATGGATGCTAAGCAAAACAGTGCTTGCTGTCAAGAATGAACTTTAAAAAGGAAAATATTCCAATGCAAACATAAATCCCCAGCTCCTCCGTACACAAAGCTTTACTTTACTGTGCTGCCAAGTTCATCTGCAAGACAAGACAGTGAGAAGTTTTCCTATGCAGAACAATTTCACATTTTAATTCTCTCTTCATAGAAATTAGAGGTCTTTCGCTGTTGCAAACGCTTTGTAATGTTCATTTACTGGCACTACTTCTAAAACGATGGCTAGAGAGAAAACTAACGATATTTTATGAAAGTCTATCGGTTTGAGGTCAAAAAAATAGCAAAGTTACTGAATTTTTCTAAATAGCACACCAAATCCAAACATGGGAAGAGACTTCAAAGTCTATAAAGTGAATTTAGACCCATTTTCTTCTGCAGAAAAGTTAAAATGGCTTCTGATGACTTTCCAAATTTGAAACAGAGGGCCAAAGGCTGTTTGCCTAGTTAAGATCACTGGTGTCGCCAATGACTCCACCTCTGTCTACAGGATATTCTCACTCCAGGCCCTTTAAATTAAGATTCCTGGGGAAAACCACCATCTGGTCCTGGCATTAAGAGCAGTGGTGTCACTGGTTGCAAAGTTCATTTGCTTTTAGCCCTGGCATCTAGAACACTCCTAGCAGTGAATTTAACAGAACAGTTTATCCAGGCTTTATCCCAAGTGAGCTATAACAATTACTGAAATGCTTCTTTTCATTGTTGCTGAAGTCAGGCTATATTTTCCTTGATCAGGAAAAAAGGAAACGAAGTGTCAACTTAAGACCAAAGCGGGCCCTTTCCGTTTTAAGCGTTTTCCTATTCTTCTCTATGGGTACAGGGCAAAAAACCATCACTAACAACAACCGAAACCCACACAGGTTCTAGGGACTCTAAGAAGTTACATCCTTGTCCCACTTCTTGACCCCTTGGGACTTCCCTGGAGGCCCAGCGATTGAGACTGCACGCTTCCAGTGCGGGGGGTGTGCGTTCGTTCCCTGGTTGGGAAACTAAGATCCCACATGCCTCGTGGTACGGCCGAAATAAAAACACACTGAAGCAAACAACGAAAATGAAACCCTGTGGTTCTCATCACTCTGTCCTGGCGCCCTTCAGGCAGGGTGAGGTGGATGCAGCCAGAAGCCAGAGGAGGGAGGTCTGGACTTCACCTCTACTCCCAGCCAGCCCTGGGACTTTCTCCCTGGGGACCTTGGTATGCTTATCTTGAAAGGAGGATGTTGGGCTGGGTAATCTCTAAGGTTCTTCTGGAACTGACCCCTCTTCATTACAGGAGGTTTAGGGACATGGGAACATATTTCCATCCCAGGTCTGACGCAGGGCAGGAGCGAGTCCTCTCATTCACTAAGACTCCCGTGTCCAACACTCAGCCACTCTCACCATCTTCTTCCATCGGCACCTGTGTTTCCTGGCAGTGCCCTGTGTGGCTGCCTGCTTCCCGGGCACTGGATCTTCAACACTCGGGTCCCTCAATACCCACCCTGCCCCGTGGGCAGCTGAATCAGGCAGCAGGTGATCATCTCAAGAGATTTTCTTACCAAAGAGCTCGATGTAGACCTCCTGAAGCGTGTGGACACTGCAGAACTGGTTTAGCTCGTGGTGGATCTTGTTGAAGATGAGTGCCTTGTCGTAGTCAGCTGTGTAGTTCTTCACTATGTCATACACTGCGGGGAAGGAGACGTTCAGAGGGAGGAGGGTGGGACCGCCACACTCTCAGACACAGGGGGCTGTCCCTTCTCGAGATGCTATGACAGACACGGGGGT
>SJYX01014688.1:22549-61404 GCA_006410675.1 Oreotragus oreotragus
AAAAAAAAAAAAAACTTTTGAATTTTTTTTCCCCTGGGATTAACTAAATCCTACAGGAATGTGTGTAGGTATGAGTCATTTTTTTTCTTATATTCTGTTTTGAATTCTGTGTGATCTTTCTCCGTACTTTTTTCTTTCTTCTAATTTTAAATGTTTTCTTTTATGTCTTTGGTAATCTTCTTCCCGCCATATCTCTTCTTTTTTATAGGACTTCCATCATACTGGGTTTGCTGGGTTTACCCTTTATATCTCACTTTTTCCTCTCTCATTTTTTACACAAATATCTTTCCAAAGAGTTTACTCCATGTCTCTTCAATAGCTAATGATTATACTGTTTCCCCTGCAAGTTTTAAAAGGCCCTGGGAAACTCCACTGTCAGCTACCCTGTGGACACTCACTGGCACTTCCCAGTGCTATCTGGGATCCTGGAGCAGGGTCCCAACAGGCTGACACTCTTTCCAGTTTGGATCCTGAAGAACCATTCCCCTTACCCTTCATGAGAATTCACAGTACATCACCTAAATATGAAAGACTGGTTCACTGGCAATCAGAGCAATCTCAGAAAGAGATTACAAATTTAAATTCTAATAGCTTCCCTTAAATGTCACAAAGAAAGGTATTCCTATGGGTGCCCTGACTCCGACTTCTGACCAAGGTCACCTACCTTCAAGTTTGTAACCATGCGGGGAAAATGCAAAAGTAGACACACTTCAAAAGACAAACTGCTATTGGGCTAGCATGACAGGAATATGGGGGACTGTACTTACTTTTTCCCATCTCCCAGTATTTGAGTAAAGTATGCATATTAATTTTAAAATAAATAGCACATTCAAAGTAAATCTTATCATATCAGTATGGAAAGCATATCAGTATTTATTGCTTGATAGTCAAATATTCATGACTTTATATGCACTCCTTGCTTTTTATGCATCAAATTCTGTGTCCTTTTACCATAGTCCCTATTTCAAACAGCAGATACCATTGCAAAGTACAGCAAAACATGTAGAATATTGATGTCTTATGGTATTCTTCAGCTCCCGTAACGTTCCCGTTCTTGATGTAAGACTCATATGCAGCCCAAGAGCACCTCTTGTCCTTGGACCCTATGGTATTTCTGTACTCTCCAGTGTTTCTTCATGTTTAAAACAAATTAACCTACCTGATTTCAGTTAATTAGAATGGAAAGTTCCCTTAGAAAGACACAGGGCAAAAACCTCCAGTGATGAAAAGCCACCACCTAGCTAATATGAAGGCTTTAAAAAATGTAATAGAGATATCTGCCATGTCTTAAACGGACAGTTTGGAAAAGCATTGCCAAAAGCCATTGCAACTGTGTCCTTGATTTGAGTTATAGGAGGAGAAATCAAGTAGCAGTAATCTTAGTTAGGAGGCCAGCTAACTTTGGAAGTCTGTTATTGAGAACGTCACACTTCTTTCCCCCCCCATAAATAGCTCTTGGTTTACTTCTTTAAAGCAAGACACATACCTTAAGGTTCAGAGTAGCAAGCAGTACTCTTCAACTATGAAAGTTAATCAAAACAATTCATTTCTCAAATGCTGATATTTACTTATTTTTTTAAACACAGTTGACCCTTGAACAAAACAGGTATGAACTATGTGAGTCCATTTACATGAAATTTTTTTGTTCAGTATTAAATGCTTCAGAACTGCACAATCAGCACTTGGTCGAACCCACAGATGCAGAACTGGGGGTGAGGAGGAGGCTTGACCAGGATGCGTGTGTGCTCAGTCATTCAGTGGGCTACCAGGGCCTTCAGGTGGGAGAACGGTAAAGAGTCCATCTGCCAGGGCAGGAGACACAGAGGCATGGGTCCAATCCCCGGGTCAGGAAGAGTCTCTGGAGGAAGAAATGACAACCCACTCCAGTATTCTTCCTGGGGAAACTCCCATGGATAGAGGAGCCTGGCAGGCTACAGTCCATGGGGTCACAAAAGAGTTGGATGCAATTATGCTACTGAATGGAGAAGGCAATGGCACCCCACTCCAGTACTCTTGCCTGGAAACTCCCATGGACGGAGGAGCCTGGTGGGCTGCAGTCCATGGGGTCGCTGAGTCAAACACGACTGAGCGACTTCACTTTCACTTTTCACTTTCATGCATTGGAGAAGGAGCTGGCAACCCACTCCAGTGTTCTTGCCTGGAGAATCCCAGGGATGGGGGACCCTTGTGGTCTGCCGTCTATGTGGTCGCACAGAGTCAGACACGACTGAAGCGACTTAGCAGCAGCAGCAGCAGCAGTGCTACTGAACACCCAGATGCCACAAAGGTCACATATGTGGAGGGCTGACTATAAATTATATGGGAGGAATAGTGACTCCTTGAGGGTTGGTGCCCCTAACCCTCATGTTGTTCAAAGGTCAACTGTAGAAATTATTACTGACTTTCTACAAATGGGGAGATTGAAGCTCAGAGATCTAAATATTTTGCTTGAGATTTCAAACCTAAGTGCAAAAGCTAGCCATAAAATCCTGATTCTAAGTCTATTGGGCTTCCCATCTTTCCAGAGCCACTATTTTTTACAATAAGACTATTTTTAAAAGACTGCTTTTTACAATAATACAGGAAGACTATACAAGACATTGATCTCAATGGAAACCAACCTTATGAATAATACAATCAGCCAAAGAATGTGTTGAGAAACTGAGCAAAATCCCCTTCTCCAAAATATTTCATTCACTGTCTAACAGATTTCCTCATCCTGGAACCCAGGTCAGGAGGAATTTACCTGAGATGAAAGCAGTAAGACCTGTCTCTTATACACATCTTACTGGACTCTTAATTAATGAGGTTTTTTTTTTTTTTTTTTTTTTTTTAAATGCCGGAGCAGGTTACCAGCGTATTGCAACCGTTCTAGCTCTCAGCTCCACTTAACCTGTAGCACCGCTGAATGAAACATCCTTTAAATGTGCAGATTAGCAGCATTATTTCTCTAATCAACAGTCCCTACTGTGAACTGCCCTTTATGCTTTTCTGAGGTCCCCACAGCACTGTAAAGTAGATTAAGCAGGAATTATCTCAATTTTTAATGAACAAAATCTAGGTTGAATGAAGTGCGAGAATAACTGAATCATAGTTGGCTTTCACTTCAGTTCAGTCGCTCAGTCGTGTCCAACTCTTTGCGACCCCATGGACTGCAGCATGCCAGGCCTCCCTATCCATCGCTAACTCCCAGAGTTTACTCAAACTCATGTCCATTTAGTCGGTGATGCCATCTAACCATCTCATCCTCTGTCGTCCCCTTCTCCTCCTGCCTTCAATCTTTCCCAGCATCAGGTCTTTTCAAATGAGTCAGCTCTTTGCACCAGGTGGCCAAAGTATTGGAGTTTCAGCCTCAGCATCAATCCTTCCAATGAATATTCAGGACTGGTCTCATTTAGGATAGACTGGTTGGATCTCCTTGCAGTCCAAGGGACTCTCAAGAGTCTTCTCCAACACTACAGTTCAAAAGCATCAATTCTTCAGCCCTCAGCTTTTTTCACAGTCCAACTCTCATGTCCATACATGACCACTAGAAAAACCATAGCCTTGAGTAGACAGACCTTTGTTGACAAAGTAATATCTCTGCTTTTTAATATGCTATCTAGGTTGTTCATAACTTTCCTTCCAGGGAGTAAGTGTCTTTTAATTTCATGGCTGCAATCACCATCTGCAGTGATTTTGGAGCCCCTCAAAATAAAGTCTGATACTGTTTCCACTGTTTCCTCATCTATTTCCCATGAAGTGATGGGACCAGATGCCATGATCTTCATTTTCTGAATGTTGAGCTTTAAGCCAACTTTTTCACTCTCCTTTTTCACTTTCATCAAGAGGATTTTTAGTTCCTCTTCACTTTCTGCCATAAGGGTGGTGTCATCTGCTAACTCTTCTTTCAGTTCAGTTCAGTTCAGTTGCTCAGTCGTGTCCGACTCTTTGTGACCCCATGAATCGCAGCACGCCAGGCCTCCCTGTCCATCACCAACTCCCGGAGTCCACCCAGACTCACGTCCATCGAGTCAGTGATGCCATCCAGCCATCTCATCCTCTGTCGTCCTCTTCTCCCTCTGCCCCCAATCCCTCCCAGCGTCAGAGTCTTTTCCAACCTCCTTGTAACTCATGTGGCTCCTCACAGGGTCTTGCACTTGAATCTTCCAGCTAGATTGTAAGTTCCCTGAGCGTGGAGATGGGGTCTTCCTTCAGCATCCCAGGCACTTAGGTGCTGAGTAAAAACAGACTGAAGCACAGTTGACCCAGAGCCAACATCCAGACCTCGTGCCTCCCAGTCTGCAGCCTTCACTGGTCGACAGCATCACACTGGGACCTTTGTAATTCAGCCACTGAAGTTACTGTGTTCGTGGAAGACAGAGTCCACTTAATTACAGTCTTCTGTACTCAGAAAGCATTTTACACAGGGAAGATGGCAAGCTGGGGTGTTGGACAGATTTAGGACGCAGGAAAAGGAAAGTGTAGATTTTCCAGATATGGCTGCTGGGGACTGGTCCTTTTCCAACCTCCTCTCTCGCCACCTCCTCAGGGATTGCGCTGGGTGAGTTTGTGTTGAGAGGTTTCATTGTGTGTTAAGGCCACAAGTGGGCTGCGCGGCACTGCCTGGATCCGTGTGCCTACCTTGGTAAGTGAGGGTCTCCTGTCGACCCTGTCACTGCAGCCTCGCCTCCAACACACACAGGTGCACACAGGCTTGGCCAGTTTCCCGACTGATCCTATCAGAACTTAAGAGCATTTGCTCTCCAAGTTCAGTGATAGAACGGGGCCCCACATACTTAATAAAAGTTTTGTTAATAGTTCACACTTAACAAATGTTTCCTTAACAGTTGGGTGAATGAATAAGAGAAATGGAAATGTTGGGGTTTATCAGCCAGAGGAATGGGACTTAGCTTGCAGATAAGAGAGTTAAATTAGTTGTCATTTAAGAATTTCCTGACTGTTAAACTTTGGAATGATCTATGAACGGAAGTGGTGGGGTTTCTTTCTCAGGAGACTTTTACCAGGTCTGAGTTATTTACTTATGGCCCTGCCTACAACCATAACTAAATGATGATCTAATATTTCTGAGAAGGGCATGGCAACTCACTCCGGTATTCTTGTCTGGAGAATTCCACGGACAAAGGAGCCTGGTGGGCTACCGTCCATGGGGTTGCAAAGAATCAGTCACTACTGAGAGGGACACAATATTTCCAAAAACTCCTGAAGAGACCTGTGATTTTTATGATTCCATACCCAACATAACCAAAGAAGTAGGTCTGTGTTTAAAAATCCATTAAAAAAAAAAACTTGCGGTAGAGAGGAGAGGCAAAGTGCAGATACTCCACGGTGAAATTGTGTGTATTTAAATCCTACGCCCCCTCCTCTCCCTGGCCTCCTTATTAGCTGTGGGACCTTGGGAAAATGACTTCATCTGTGCCTCAGTTTCTTCATCTGTAAAATGGGGGTCAAGTTTACAGGACTATTGTGAGGATCAAATGACAGACCGAGAAAAGCATGTACAACAACACTTGGCCCATTTTAAGTGTCCAATAAGCATTAGCTATTGTTGGTTTAAATAGGAACTTTCCTTAATGCATTCTTGTCTGTGAATTCAGAGTACTATTATAATTAAAAAAATTTAAATTTGCCTGCATTGGGTCTTAGTTGCGGCTGCATGTGGGATCTTCATTTCAGCTGGCAGCTCAGTAGCTTCAGAGTGAGAGCTCAGTTGTCCCGAGGCACATGGGATCTTACTTCCCTCACCAGGGATTGAACTAGCATCCACTACATTGGAAGCATGGATTCTTAACCACTGGAGCAGCAGAGAAGTCCTGGATTCAGATTATTAATATGTCGGAAAGTGAGAGAAGGATGAGCTCTAAGGTCTATGGTTTTGAATTGTAACTAGATGAAGGCTTATCAGAGGAAGTGATAAGGGATTCCAAAATGATACCTCCATAAATGTTTACAATACAGTTTTCATAAAGCATGACTGAATGTTTTCCACATACCAGGCCCTGTGCCTTTCCCATTTTATAGTTTTCGGCTTAGCCCTTTGAGTTCAACTCTGTTTTAGAGAAGGATGTTGAAGCTTGGAGAAGTTAAAGGAGTGTCCAAATCACAAAGCTTTTAAGTTGCCACGGCCAGATTCAAATGAAGTGAAAGTGTTAGTCACTCAGTCGTGTTCGATTCTTTGTGACCCCATAGACTGTAGCCCTCCAGGCTCCTCTGCCCCTGGAATTCTCCTGACAAGAATACTGGAGTGGGCTGCCATTCCCTTCTCCAGGAGATCTTCCTGATCCAGAGATCCAACCTGGGTCTACTGCATTGCAGGTGGATTCTTTACCTTCAGAGCCACCAGGGAAGCCCATAAATTCAAATGACCCCAAGTCTATTTCTTCATTATAGTAAATGAATTAGAAAACAATGATGCAACTTAAAACACATACACACACACTTACCGTGTTTATTTCAGGTGTAACTTTGCAGGAATGTAGATTAGTGGTCAGATATTGTGGAACTTTAAGTTGGGCTGGTTCATTTTGGAAGTTGAAGCAGGGTTTTGAAAAAAACACGCTCACCTCAACCATCCATGTCCCCCAATCTCTGGATGGCTGTTTAGTCCTCCAACAAGTTAATTGTTGATGAGGGTGCCACTCCGACAATGGAAGACAGGCCTTCTTTCCATATTAGAACCCTTTTCATCAATAACTGGTTAGCCTTGGAGCAACCAGGCAGCTCTTAAAATCTTTGGCTTCAGTTCATCTATATCACAAGAGTGGAAGTTGCTGGAAAAAGTTTTTTTTTTTTTTAATTTTGATTTTTCTTCTTTAGCTAATGCCCTAAACAGAGAATAGAGGTCATCTTTTAGGACATTTGATCCCAGTAAGATTTTGGCTGGGGAAGAGTGAAAAACTGCAACCTTAGTTATTATGAGGGCTACTCAGAACTTTCCCAGCTGGAACACCTAGGGCTGCTGTCTCGTGACAACAAAAGGATATTTGCTTGAGGCTAATGACATTTCTTCAAGGGAGTTTTGTAAAAGGATCAAAGAGAAATCATGAAAACAAAATTGAGTTGGAAGTCCCCTAGAGACCATTTTGTGACTATATGTTTTTACAGCGTTATTGAGGTATAATTGACATACAATAAAATGCACATAAAACATAAGTTTGATGTTCTGACATCCATACATGCCCGCGAAACCATGGCAACAGTTAAGATAATGAATGCATGCATCACACCCTCAATTTCCTCATGCCCTGTGTAAGCCTTCTCTCCCAGCTCTCTCCATGACCCCTAATTCCCAAGCCAACTCATCTCCTTGTTATTCTAGCTTAGTCTGTAGAATTATATATGTATGGAATTGTGCTGTATGTACTCCTTTTGGAGGGAGGGGGATGCCTAGCTTTTTTTTTTTTAACCCAGAATAATTACTTGGAGAGTCAGCTAGGTTGTTAACTAGATCAAGAGGTCATTCCTTTTTCATTGCTGTGTAATATTCCACAACACAGTTGTACAACAGTTTGTTTTAGCCACTCAGATATTGATGGACATATACACTGTTGCCTGTGATTTTAATCCAAACTTTTAATTTCACTCCTGGAAAAACAAAGGGCAAAGGGGAGGATGTCTTCAGAGAGGCAGCTTGATCAATGTCCACAGTGCTTTGGGGAGTGATGGAATGATGAGAAAGGAGTCTGCTACCCTGAGAAACTATAATGGAGACCTGATGGCATGAAATGTGGCTTGGCTTGGTTTGCCCGGGGTGTGCCTTCATTTGAATCTTTGAATCCATGATAATATTAGGAATTTTTAAAAAGACTGTATAGCATTTGTTCTGCATATATTTATCCATGTGCTCAGTCACTAAGTCATGTCTGACTCTTTTGAGACCCATGAACCATAGCCCACCAGGCTTCTCTGTCCATGGGATTTCCCAGGCAAGAATACTGGGGTGGGGTGCCATTTCCTTCTCTAGGGGATCTTCCCCACCCAGGAATTGAACCCATGTCTCTTGCATTGGCAGGTGGATTCTTTACCACTGAGCCACCAGGGAAGCCCACAGAACTTTTGGTGTATATGCTTGGAATGTAGATCTCAGCTCATCTTACCGAAATGAATTCCAAAAAGGGAGATCACTTGTTCTTCAGAAGAGGAGGTGTGGGGAGAGGCCGGGCTGTAAATCTCGGAGGGGAGGACTTTCATGCCACTTAGAAGTCAGGCCCGAGACACCCATAATGTTTGTCAGTTCACATTTTACTGTTCTTGAATAAGTGCGCAGGGTGTGGGGGATGAAATATGGCAGGTATTTGATTTAAAAAGCCTGCCCAGATTTAATGTCCTGATAAAATGTATTAAATCTTTTAAGGTTTTAATGAATCTAGTATGTGTTTCATAAATCAAGAACTCTGCTAAGCCGTCTCCTGGTTTAATAAGAGTAAACTCGGAAATTGCTCTGAGCAGAAGCAAAATACATTTATATCACATTGAAAAGTAATAGATTTTTAAGCTGAGGGGGTCTTTCTGGGCCTTTTAAGCTGTTTGCTTATTACATTGCTCCAACTCCTTCAAATATTAAACCCCAGGCAAACACGTGCTTAACCGTATCAAGATGTGAACCAGCACAAAGGTAAAGATTATTTGAAGGAGAGCAGAAAACAAAGCCAGTATTTCCTGACCTGGAGACCTCAGACCAAGCTGCTTTCTGCACCGAAACAGGCTTTGTGTATCTAGGCTTATGGTGGTTGGCTAAAAATCATTAGTAACTGTTATTAAACTTCCTTTCCTAACTTCTCTAACTCCTCCGTCCTCACCCCAACACATTTGCTGGACTCGCCCAGCACATTTGCTGGACTCCAGTGGTAAGTGTGTAACACCCTTCTTGGGTTTTACAGCTGTCCAGGGAATGACTTGTGAAGGTCGCTGGTCAGACTGTCTATAGAGCGGGCATATAGAAGCCTCTTCTTGTCTTCAACCTAAGGGCCCTAGGGTGCTGTGCTTAGTCGCTCAGTCCTGTTGGCCGTTTGTGACCCTGTGGAATGCAGCCTGCCAGGCTCCTCTGTCCGTGGGATTCTCCAGGCAAGAATACTGGAGTGGGTTGCCATGCCCTCCTCCAGGGGATCTCCCCGGCCCAGGTAAAGGGTTGTTTTTGTTCCTTTCCCTTCCTTTCTTTCTTGAGTTCCCCCAGCACCCAGGGCTCCAGCTCCAGCATGGGTTGGGAGCAGGCTCCTGGGGGAGTGGGTGTAACAGCTGGGTCTCTCTGAGCAGGCTGGGATGGGAACCCCCTGGTACCCATTTTGCGGCCGGGGCAGATTCTGGGTGAGGTGGTGGTTCAGGACTCTTGCGGGGCGAGGGGGGTGGTGGTGTTGGAAGAATGAAGTGGGGGTGGTGGGGCTGGAACATTCCAGAGCACAAAAGCTGGCAGGGCTTGTGAGCTCCGCAGGGGAGGGAGCCGGGCCCCATAAAGCTCAGTGTGGAGAAGCCTGTCCAACCTCATTAGCTGTCACGGGCAACAATACTGATCTGGCAATAAAGGCGATTCCAAACCTGTTGGTCATTAATCACCCGCCTGACAGTTGCGAATGGAAGTGGAAAAACCTCACCCCGCACCCCCTCCATCCTCCTCCCCCTCTGGCCCAGCTCTGGGGTTTCAGGTTACCTCTTGGTATATATGGGGTTCGCTGCTGGGGGCTGGTCCATCCCCCTCCGTTTTTCCAGGGGCCGGGTTCCGCGTGGACAGGCCACAGGTCGGCCAGAGCAGATTCCTGCCCGGGGACCAGGAAGCGAGGAGGTGCAGGGAGGCGCCCCCCACCCCTGCCAGGTCGGCCCCCTGGGATCCGGGCTGGAACTTGGCCAGCAGGAGCATGGGGTTGGGGAAAGCTTGTCGTCAGCACTCCAGCCTCGTCTCTCCACACCCCCTCGCTCTCCCTGGCACTCCCGCTTTCTCTCCCTCCTGCAGCTACCAGGTGCCAACATTATTTCCCCTTCTCTTCCTTTTCTAGTCTTCCCACCCCTTACCCTCGCCCCACCGCCCCGCCCAGGCAGATCTCCGCTCGGGAAAAGCTTTCATCTCAGTCCTTTACGCCCTGCTCTAAATGTTAGCCCCGTGTCCTTTCCCAGAAGCACTGGTATGGTCAAGCCTCGTCGTGAGCCGTGGCATTTGGCGACTGGCGACTTGGTTGACAGTGATGCTTTGTGCGTGGGAAGACCGGGCGGGTCTGTCCCGGCGCCCCCTGGAGGCAGCTTGCGGGAATGCAGCCGAGTCGCCTGGTCCTCGGAGTGGACCGGGAGTGACCAGTTCGGGATAAGTGATAGGCCAGGCCAGGTGAGGACTCGCCAGCTTTGCAAAGTTCCTGGCCTGCTCATCAGTACGCTTGAGCCACGTGACATTTTGGAGCCAGGCAGTGCGACTTTGACTTCATTTCAAAGGACCTAGAGGAAGAGGAGGGCTTCCCTGGTGGCTCAGTGGTAATGAATTCCCCCTGCCAAGCCGGAGACGCAAGTTCGATCCCTTGGTGGGGAAGATCCTCTGGAGCAGGAAATGGCCACCCACGCTGATATTCTTGCTTGGGAAGTCCCATGGGCAGAGGAGCCTGGTGGGCTGTAGTCCGTGGGGTGGCAAAGAGTACCCCCACCCCACCCCCCACCATGACTTAGCAACCGAACAACAACAGAGGGAGAAGGGTGTGAAGAATTAGCTAGGACTTTCTGAAATGATAGCTTGACTTTAATCTGAATACTTCTTTTGGCTGTTAGAATGGGCAGGCACAGAGAGAGGAAACTGAATGCTAAAACCTAGGATGGGGAGAAATTATAACATACAGTTGCAAGTGATCTGAATTGACCCTCTAGTTTCCTCATACTTTTCAGACTCCCATGGGCAAAGATTGACCTGGCCTGACCCACATTAGTTGGTACGGTCTGTTCTGCCCACAGCAGAGAATAGCAGTGTCTGTCCCCAGCTGATCCATCCAGACTGCTGTGACAGAGATGAATTCCCATGATCGACTACCAAATGGAACAAAGTGGAAAAGAGCAGTTTTTAAGGTCTGTTTCATAATTTTCTTTACATTCCTCTTTCTTTTATTTCCTTTTTTTCTTCTAATAATATGGTTGTTCTTAATTCTACCTACACATTAGAATCACTGGGGAGCCTTTAAAAAGTAGTGATGCCTAAGCCACATTCCCGGATACTTTTTCCCCCCTGAAACAAGTGACGTTAGACTTTTTTTTTTTTGCCTGTTTATTTTTGGCTGCACTGCGTCCTCTTTGTTGCTGCTTGCAGGCTTTCTCTAGTTGTGACGAGTGGGGCTACTCTTCGCTGTGGTGTGAGAGCATCTCATTGCGGTGGCTCTCTTGCTCCAGAGCAGAGGCTCTAGGTGCTGAGACTTTGGTAGCTGCGACATGTGGGCTCAGGCATCGCCATGCACACGGGCTTAGTTGCCTTGCAGCGTGTGGGATCTTCCCAGACCAGGGATCAAACCCGGGTCCCCTGCATTGGCAGGTGGATTCTTAACCACTGGACCACCAGGGAAGTCCTCTCTGATATTCTTATTGATAACACTGGTCTGGGATGGGGCCCCACCATGGAAATACCTTCAGGCGATTAAAATCTCCGGTTGAGCTGAGAACTCTGGGTGTAACAGCTTTACACTCATCACATCGATTCCCACCATGGGGTCTTTGCTTTTGAGTTTCCTCCGCCTGGAACGCCCTCCTCTTTTCTGTCTGCCTGTTGACCAACCAGCTGTGCCACTCGAGTCAGCTGCTTCTACTGTGAAGCACAGTCTTATTCGAGAGAGGAAAGCAGCAAATGATGTGGTCCTGAGCTCGGGAAATAATACACGCCGGTCGTCCGTGATGTTTCTGTGTGAAGACTAACTGGTCTGATACCAGAAGTAGGCGCAGTCAGAGCTCAGAGGAGGGAGAAGTCAGGGAGGGCTGGAGCAGCCACGGAAATCTGTGTAGAGGCAAGGGGTGGACTGAGCACCCATGGGTATTGGGGTTTGGGGAAGGAGGCAAGGAGAATAGAGGACTTCAGGCAGAGGGATGACATGAGCGAATGAGTAGAGGCTGAAATGATCTGGGCATGTGCTGGGGACAAGGAGATTTGCTTGACTAGACAGAAAGTTCAGCGCCTCCCCCCTCCTTCAGCCTTCCACTCATCCCCACTGGGCTTTTTGGAGCGTCACTGTGGATTCCACTTCGCCAGGAGTTGTTTTGTACTGTTTGGTCATTTTCTCTTCCTTTCTTGTCTTTCAGGCTTTTATTTAAGGGCGCTGATCCACGATGGATTTTAGGTCTTGTTTTGTGCAGCCATGTCCATAGACGGCCCATATACTCGTCAAAAGCAGTGATCTGCTCCCCTAGTTTCTCTCTTCCAACTTTGTCGTCTTCAACTGCACGCTGTATTTGAAGTTTCTTAAATTCCATACCCCACCAGAACTGGCTTAGCCACTCGAGTCAGCTGCTTCTACTGTGAAGCACAGTCTTATTCGAGAGAGGAAAGCAGCAAATGATGTGGTCCTGAGCTCGGGAAATAATACACGCCGGTCGTCCGTGATGTTTCTGTGTGAAGACTAACTGGTCTGATACCAGAAGTAGGCGCAGTCAGAGCTCAGAGGAGGGAGAAGTCAGGGAGGGCTGGAGCAGCCACGGAAATCTGTGTAGAGGCAAGGGGTGGACTGAGCACCCATGGGTATTGGGGTTTGGGGAAGGAGGCAAGGAGAATAGAGGACTTCAGGCAGAGGGATGACATGAGCGAATGAGTAGAGGCTGAAATGATCTGGGCATGTGCTGGGGACAAGGAGATTTGCTTGACTAGACAGAAAGTTCAGCGCCTCCCCCCTCCTTCAGCCTTCCACTCATCCCCACTGGGCTTTTTGGAGCGTCACTGTGGATTCCACTTCGCCAGGAGTTGTTTTGTACTGTTTGGTCATTTTCTCTTCCTTTCTTGTCTTTCAGGCTTTTATTTAAGGGCGCTGATCCACGATGGATTTTAGGTCTTGTTTTGTGCAGCCATGTCCATAGACGGCCCATATACTCGTCAAAAGCAGTGATCTGCTCCCCTAGTTTCTCTCTTCCAACTTTGTCGTCTTCAACTGCACGCTGTATTTGAAGTTTCTTAAATTCCATACCCCACCAGAACTGGCTTGGAAGAGCCCCAGACCAGGCCATCTGCCTGCATGCTTCTGACGCACTCCTCCAGTTTCGCCGTATCTGTCATCCCTCCAAGGTCTCACGTCTGGTAAGAGGGAAGACTTGGCCACAAGGGCTGGGATTTGGGCTTTCTTTGACTCGTGCTGGGCAAGGCACTCTTCTCTCAGCCTCCTGGCTTCTTCGCTTTCCCCCTCCTCATCAGACCCAAAGAGATCAGCGTCATCACCGTCTTTACTACCTGCAGCTCCGCTTTCTGTGGTGTCTTTTGCACTAGTAGGGCCATACTTGCCCGAAGCTTTCTTCACTCCTGGCAGGCTGCCTTTTTCCTTTTCGTAAGGTTTGATGTGATTGTGACTACCACCATAGGTCATGGCGCAAGGTGACAGGTGGTGCGCCCGAGACGGCTTCAGACACCGCCGCATTGGCTTGTGATGGTATATGTCTCTTGATGTAGATTTTGTCTGCCGAGTAAGTCATGGAGCACCTGGAGGCCGATGGGGGGGTCTCAGGTTTCCAAAACCCAAGGCATGGGCTGACGGGGGCCTGGGCAGCAGTGGAGGAAGAGAGGAGCCCAGGCGGTCATGCCAAGTGCCAAGAAGAACAAGAACGTTTGGTCAGTTTCATGTGTGTGTCTCTAGACCCTGCCAACAGATCTGTAAGCAACAGGGAACTTGTATTTAAGTTGGGACTTCAATTCGGTTCAACATATTACATATGGAGTGCCGGTTCTGTGCCAGTTAGAGGCTTTTGGGATTCAACTAATCCTAAACAGAGGATCTACCTCTTTTGACCTGAGATTCTAGGCAGGGGTGATACAGACAGCAATAAACACTGTAGATAATACATATAGGTAAATTACATAGTCTCGTGAAAAGTATAAGTACCAGGGAAAAAAGAAAAAGAACAGGGTAAGAGGAATCAGGAGTGAGCAGGTGAGTGTGCACGTGTGTGTTTGTGGATAAAGTTATTAAATAGAAGGTGTTAAGTGCAAGGTCTGACAAAGTCTCATTGAGAAAGTGAGTACCAACCAAAGACTTGGAGGAAATGAGGGGTGTGTCCAAGTGGATCTCTGGGAGAAAAAGAGCCCTAGACTGCAAAAAGATTTCTGTGTTGCAGCAGGCCTGGCCTCTTGAGGAGAAGCACAGAGGCCATGTGGATGAGGCCCAGTGTTGGAGGAGACAGTGATGGGAGGGGAGGCCAGAGAGACAGTAGAGATCTGGACCATGTTGGGTCTCAGAAGCCCCGCTGTGGGCTCTGGCCCTTGTGGGTTTCAGGCAGATGAGTTACGTGATCTGAGTGGTGTTGTTAAAAGCTGTCTTGGGCTGCTGGATTGAAATAGACAATGGGGGTTGGGGATAGAGCGTCGGCAAAGGTATAAGCCAGGAAGTCCATCGTGAGATTAGTGTTTCCAGGTGTGGCCGAGCCCAGGCAAGTCAGTGAAAGAGGACCTTCAAAGCATTCCCATGGGAAGGCGGTGCATTATCGTGTGTGTGATCAGGAGCATCATTAGAAGATGCCCATTATTTCTATTGGGCTTCCAGGGTAGCTCAAATGGTAAAGAGTCCACCTGCAGTGCAGGAGACCTGGGTTCGATTCCTGGGTTGGGCAGATCCCCTGGAGAAGGGCATGGCAACCCGGGAAGATCCTCTGGAGAAGGGCATGGCAACCCACTGCAGTATTCTTGCCTGGAGAATCTTGTGGACAGAAGAGCCTGGTGGTCTCCAGTCCACGGGGTCGTAAAGAGTTGGACATGGCTGAACGGCTAACACAACAACATTATTTAGATTCTTGACCAAACTGAATAAGCCTGACCATCCACTTGGCTTCAAGAGACAGTTCTCTCCCTTGGAAATGCCTGGCAATTTCCTGAAGTCCAGTGTTAAGACTCTGAGCTTCCCCTGCAGGAGGCACAGGTTCGATTTGTGGTAGGGGAACTAAGATTCCACATGCTCCACAACACAGCACCTCTATCCACAAAAGGGACATTTGTCTCCCCTAATCAACACACACAACTTTGTCATTGCCAGTAAGGTATGTGATGGGCTTTGAAGATGATTTTAAAAGAGATTCATGGCATGTCAAGCAAGGTAAGAGAATAGAAATGGCAACCCACTCCAGTATTCTTGCCTGGAGAATCCCATGGACTGAGGAGCCTGGTGGGTTGCAGTCCACGCGGTCACAAAGAGTCGGACACGACTGAGTGACTTTACTTACTTACTTAAGAGAATAGAATAAAATGTATGTCATTCCAAAGCATCCATTTTGAGTGGGACAGTAGTTTGATGTCTAAGCCCTGTTAAGTCTGTTAAAAAATTTCTGTTACTTTATAGTATTTCTTCCTCTGTACTCCCCCCTTTTACTGAGCAGGGGCTTGGCACTCAGCACGCAGTACACTCAGTTAGCACTTGGGGAATGGAATTAAGCCTTGGGCATGCTGATATGTGCTCAATTGCAAAGCAGTATTAAAAATTCCATTTGAATTTCCAAATCCAGCTAGTTTCAACAGGGCAACGTCTTTTTTTTTTTTTTCCCCTTAAAGAGAAGTGAGACCTGCATATTTAAAAGAAGTTCTTCACCTCCACCCAGCCTTCCCTGCCCTCGCCTCCCACCCACCAGCGAGAAGCCAAGATGACCACTTTCTGTTCAGTTTCTTACAAGTCCGTTTAAATGAATATGTGGCCAGGGGGGTAACCAGTCTGTCACCCGGTCAGCAACATTGTTGAGTGGTTTCTCTGAGTGTTAGTCACCAAAGAAATAGAAACCGTCAGCTTTGTCCTTGTGTTGCTCCCAATCTGCCAAGGAAACCAGGAACCATGAAGGCGATAAGGACATTTACAAAGACACGCTGGTGGGCGATTCCGGGAAGGAGACTCCTTATTGCCAAATGTGCGTGTATCATTGTAAATCCCTCAATAACACGATGTCCATTATCCCCGTAACTCAGTGAACATCACAGTGTCCCAGCTGGAAAGAACCCCGCTAAGAACCCATCTTGCCCAGACCTTTCCCTCTGTGAGTGGGAAACCCGAGGCCCAGGTGTGTGAAGTGCGTCACCCTGGGTCACCCAGGGAGCAGGAGGGGCTGGAACCAGGTCTCTGGACTCCAGTCTTTCCTGAAGTTCGGAGTGAGAGGAACCTTGCGGAAGCTGGGAGAAAAGCTTGATTTGGCAGGAGGAGAAAGAAAGAACAGGCAGCTAGGGGGAAAGTGCACAACGGTTTGTCATTTCACAGAGGAGGGGTCCAGGCGGCAAGATGTACTGGTTCATCTCAGGGATGTGGAAGGGGAGGGGGTTCACAGCAGGGGGACCCCTTGGTCCAGAGTCAGAAGAACATTCGCTTTTGATTATTATTTGCTGAGGCTGACCCTTCCACAGCTGAGGAGGTGGTTGGAGAGGTCAGGAGTGCCAGACCGAACGAAGGCTAGCCGGGCGGTAATGACACGGCGCAGGCCTCAGTGATAAATGGGATTTTTCAGCTGGGGTGTTTCGGTCCCAACCACTGAGCTGGAACAAAGACCCCAGACCAGGGACACCCAAGGGAGAGATTCACCTATTCCCGTGCACAGCGGGGATCAGATGTGGGTGAGTCTTGCAAAGCCATCCAGCCGGGACCTTCCCATTGTAGCAAAGCCTGAAAACTGAGTCTGTCTGGCTGTCCATTTCAAGTCCCTGCTCCAAATGGAGAAAAAAGCAGCAGGACCTATGCTGGTGATTCTTTGCAGTGTTCTGGCTGTGGTTCACTGGGCCACGGGGAGTGAGACGAGAGTGAGGTGGGACCTGAAAACTGAGTCTGTTTGGCTGTCCATTTCAAGTCCCTGCTCCAAATGGAGAAAAAAGCAGCAGGACCTATGCTGGTGATTCTTTGCAGTGTTCTGGCTGTGGTTCACTGGGCCACGGGGAGTGAGACGAGAGTGAGGTGGGAACCCGAGTCTTTTACGACGAGCAGCCCTGTGAACAGCCCTGCCAGGGGACTTGTTGTGGCCCTGAAAATAGTTTAATCAGTACTGTCTTTCTAGATTCCATATATATATATAAATATACAATTAATGTATTAATACTTATTAGTTAATAATGTATTAATTAATATACAAAAATATTTATTATCCTCTTTCCAACTTACTTCACTCTCTCTAATAGGCTCTAGGTTCATCTGCCTCATTAGAACTGACTCAAATGCATTCCTTTTTATGGCTGAGTAATATTCCATTGCATGCACGTACCACAGCTGCTTTATCCATTCATCTGTCATGATGGACATCTAGGCTGCTTCTGTGTCCTTGTTATTGTAAACAGTGCTGCAGCGAACACTGGGATGCATGTGTCTTCTGCAATCCCACTACTAGGCACATACTCTGTTTGGGTTTTCTGGCCCCCAGGCACATGGGATCTTAGCTCCCCGACCAGGAATCGCACCTGCACTCCCTGAGTGGAAGGTGAAATCTTAACCACTGGACTGCCAGGGCAGTCCCAGGGCCCACATTCTGAGGAGCAAGCCTTTCAAAGGGAATTCATGTGAGTCCAACTTTCTAAAACCCTTGCCTGGAGAATGGCCTTCCCAGCTCTTTCTACCTGAGGGCTGCCATCTTTCAGAGTACTTTGCATATTTTCCGCCTTTTCTAGACATTTCCAGCCCTCCCTCTGAACCGACCTCTCCTCTGAAGGCTGGTGGCCCTGAGCATCTGTGCTGCACCTTGAGCTTCAGCATCCGTGGTCCACAGTTCTCCTATACTTTTTATTTACCCAACTCGATTGCAGCTACCTGCGTTTCCCCCTCCCTCCCTCTGTCTTGGTAGAGCCAGGATTCTATGAGCATAGAAGCCCTGACTTGATCTGCCCTCTTGGAGCCTGGATCTTCTCTCCTGTGCCCTTTGTCACTTTGCTCAGTTGGCCCCAAGAATCCTCGGTGGGCGCCATCTCTCTGTCCCTGTTGCCCAGGGCTCTGTTTCTAGAACAATAGGGTGGAGTGTGTTCCTCTCCTAAGAGAGGGCTGAGTTCCGGAATGGGGGTAAGAGTTCCCTCTTGGCAGAGCTGGGCCGGCCCAGTCAGGCGGCCAAGGGACCATTGATCTGAGTCCAGTGAAAAAGTGGCTTCTCGGGAGCCCTGGATCCAGGCCCACTTCCAGACAACTTCTTCTTTCAAAGCGCTTTCATGTGTTTTAACTGCACAAACACGCCGGCTCCCAGCTGTCCCTGAGAGACGGTGATGGTGGTGGCAGTGACCACAGCAGGGGTCAGAAGGAGGGGCCAGAGGGGAGGCCGGGCTGGGGGCATCTTGCTGTATTCAAGACCTTTCTGCGGTCAGGGCTGAGGTGGCATTGTGGGCCTGCAGATACAGTCGCTTGGACTCTCTGGCTCCTGTGACAACTTGGCGACGCCTATGAAAACATAGATGTGAGTGTAGGGTGAATTCACATAGACATCTCACCTCTTTCTTCTGCCTTTTATACCTCCCTCTCATTTTCACACACACACACGCACACACACACACATACACACACTCACAAACACTTAACCAATTAAGTCCGTCGGGCGCTATTTGCGGATGATGGTGGGGAATTGTGCCGGAGTCGTGTCCGGCATCATTAAATGTCAGCATTAACAATACGGCACTTGGCAATCAAGGCTGCTCTGTGGCTGTTAGTCATTAATCACCATCTGACAGTCCTGAATTGGAAACGAGGAGTCTGTTCACATGTGCTCCGTGGACCCAGTTACCCTCTCAGTCTCGGAAAACTTTTCTTTGACTCTGCCTGTGAGGGCCCCTGTCCTGGCGAGGGGGCGGGGGTCCTTAGGCTGAGCTCCTCTCCTCCCCTTCTTCCCCCTCCCCTTCCCCTCCTTCTCCTCCTCCAGCTGCAGAAAGGAGCCTAGGTCCTAAAAAAACAGGGGAGAGAGGAGCGTATTGTTTTTGGCCTACCCTTTCCCTCTTAGGCCTGTTTCATGTAGCCTTGTTTTTCTATTTTGGCCCCACAGCCAGGAAAATTCTTTTTCTCCCTGAAGAAATTCTGAAAGACAGCAGGGAGCTCGGTTCTGTTCCAAAAGCTGGTGGGGTCAGTTCGTCAAGTGCGTCCTCAGGTATGGACCCATGTCTGGTAGATGGGAGGGGGGAGCTTGATGAATGTGGGGGATTGCTTCCAGCCACATGGGTCTGAATTTCCACGGGTCTTCTGGGTCCCTTTGCAGAATTGAGACCGAGGACTGGTTCTCCTTGGGGTCCAATCTCAACACCTCTCTACAGCCTTACTCATTCATTTGTTTGTTCCAGAAATATCCACTGAGTGCCTGGGATGAGCCAGGCATGGGCTGGACCCTGGGGTGGCAGCGCTGAACACGGACCTGGGTCCCTGCCTCAGGGTGGCGGCTGTGAGCAGTTGAGACGGGGCTCAGAGACAGTCTGTGTGGCCCCAGGCTTGCTCTCTGTCAGGGAGTCTCTTCCTCTGCATTCTTGGTGCGTGTGCTGCGAGCCTGCCGCCTCCTCCTCGGACACAAGCATCTGGGAAAATGGTCAGGTTCCAGAGCTTTCCCAGCCGACGTCTCGTTCCAAGCAGCTCCCACTCTCTGCCTACCCAGCTGGGGGCTGCTCCCCAACAGGTGAGCTCCGATGTCTTCAGACATGTTGCCTTCTCCCTGGACCCCTTTCACAAACACATCTAATGATGTCTTTTCAGGATTTTGTTCCTTAACTCCAAGGAATGAGTTGGGGGGGATTTCAGCCACCGTGGCGAGTTGGTAGAAGAAACATGTCAGTGACGGCCTCGTCCCCACGTGGGTCTCCTCTGCCTGCCTTGAGGGTTCGCCACTCCAACCAGGATTCCCCAGGTGACCGCCTTGTCCCCAGGACCACCTCTGTGCTGATGAAAGGGAAAGACCTCAGGGATCAGCGCAGGGCGTGCCTTCTGTTCTCTTCGCTGGCGGCTTTGTCTGCGGTCCCTCCTCTGAGTTTCACCCCTGGATCTCCTCTCTCAGCCAGCTAAGGACTTTAGTTCATAGATGCTGACCAATACTTAAACCCTTTCACTGTTTTCCAATTAAAGAGAATTCAGCAAACTTTCACTGACCGTCCACCACATACCTGGAGCTGTCCCAGGCACTCAGGGGACACAAGATGAATACAAAGTCCTTCTTGCCTTTAAGGAATTTATGGGCTGGCGGACTAGTGGTAAAAAAGTGAAGTGAAGTTGATCAGTCGTGTCCGACTCTTTGCAACTCCATGGACTGTAGCCTATCAGGCTCTTCCGTCCATGGGGTAGGCAAGAGTGCTGCAGTGGATTGCCATTTCCTTCTCCAGGGGATCTTCCCTACCCAGGAATCAAACCCAGGTCTCCTGCATTGCAGGCAGACGCTTACCATCTGAGCCACCAACCACCTGCCAATTCAGGAGACCTAAGAGACACAGGTTGGATCTCTGGGTCAGGAAGATCCCCTGGAGGAGGGCATGGCAACCCACTGCAGTATTCTTGCCTGGAGAATCCCATGGACAGAGGAGCCTGGTGGGAAAGAGTTGCAAAGAGTTGAACATGACTGAAGCAACTTAGCACGACCTAGCACGTATGGAGGGTGATGAGGGGTCCTCTTATAGAGAGGAACGAGAAAGAGGATAAAATAAGGGGCTCTAGAGGTTCAGAGCGAGGGAAACCGACAAGTGGCTGGGGTCAAAGGACCATCGAACTCGTGGGGAAGGGAAGAAGGAACATCTGGATGGACTGGTCTGTATGGGTCAATTTGTGGCAGACTTGAAAGCCGGATTAAAGGTTTGGCTTTGGTAGATAAGGCCCATGGGTTTCCAGGAGTAAGAAACACACCCTTGCCTATTTCATCAAAAATATATCTTTCAGAAAGAGAGAAGGCTGAGCTCCCCTTCAAGCTTTACATTCCAGGCCAGAACCATGTAATTATAGGTTGATTTGAGCGATCACCAGTTGAACTTTGGTCTCTATCAGCAGCCGGCCATGCCGCAGCTCTGGGAGCTGGAAAAACCTCGAAGCTCTGTACCAGGGTGTCCCTGTGACTCTGAGAGGTGCTGCAGCACCAGCTCTACCTCCATCTCCCTCTGGCTCGCGTGGGTTCGCAGCCCTGCCTCGCTCCTGTGGCTGGTGGCCCTGGGCCCGGGCTGACTGAGTGGTCTGGCCTCTTAGCCCCGGCATCCCTTCTCCCAATTCATCCCCTCCTGGTTCTTCCAGGGCCCAGGCTGCGTTTTTGTCCTTCCGTGGGGGCACAGCTACAGGGGATAGTGTCTGCACGGCAGGGGAGAACCTGGCTGCTGATCGGGCGTGGACTTCTGAGCCCGAGGCACTCTCCCCGCCTCCCCCGCCTGACTGCACTCAGCCTTCGGGGCTCAGCTGCAAGGTCACGCTCCCGGAGACTCTCCCCGGCCACCTTAGTTCTAAACGAGGACTCCTTGTTACCTGCTCTTTGAACGCACTGTGAAACAGTTTGTCATTGCCGCCACCGCAGTTTATAATTGTTTTTTAGAGGGTTGTTTGTTTGGCTGTAGTGGGTCTTTGCCGCTCACCCCGGCTTTCTTTACTTGTGGAGAGCGGGGGCTACTCTCTGGGCGTGCTGCTCAGGCTTCCTCTTGCTGCGGACTCTAGAGTGTGCAGGCTTCGGGAGCCATGGCGCACGGGCCCTAGAGCCGCTGGCATGTGGGACCTTCCCGGACCAGGGATCGAACCGGTATCCTTTGCATTGCAAGGTGGATTCCTAACCACTGGACCACTCAGGAAGCCCCTCAGTTTATAATTATATATTGATCTGTTTCTTTTTTTCCCACCCGGAGACTCTCCCCGGCCACCTTAGTTCTAAACGAGGACTCCTTGTTACCTGCTCTTTGAACGCACCGTGAAACAGTTTGTCATTGCCGCCACCGCAGTTTATAATTGTTTTTTAGAGGGTTGTTTGTTTGGCTGTAGTGGGTCTTTGCCGCTCACCCCGGCTTTCTTTAGTTGTGGAGAGCGGGGGCTACTCTCTGGGCGTGCTGCTCAGGCTTCCTCTTGCTGCGGACTCTAGAGTGTGCAGGCTTCGGGAGCCATGGCGCACGGGCCCTAGAGCCGCTGGCATGTGGGACCTTCCCGGACCAGGGATCGAACCGGTATCCTTTGCATTGCAAGGTGGATTCCTAACCACTGGACCACTCAGGAAGCCCCTCAGTTTATAATTATATATTGATCTGTTTCTTTTTTTCCCTGCATTAGTCTGTGAGTGCCATGAAGGCAGGCGCTGAGTGTCGTTTTGCTCACAATTGTACAGCCCTGTGCCAGGTGTGGCTTGGGTGCTCAGGAGGTGATGTGGAATGAATGCCTTGGGTCCGTCTGGTGGCTGGATGATCTCAGAGCTGGTTGGGCATTTACCCAGTGGCCTGCTGCTGCTGCTGGTAAGTCACTTCAGTCATGTCTGACTCTTTGTGACCCCATGGACTGTAGCCCACCAGGCGCCTCTGTCCATGGGATTCTCCAGGCAAGAGTCCTGGAGTGGGTTGCCATTTCCTTCTCCACACAGTGGCCTAGGGGTCGGGAAACTATGGAATTTCTCTGTCTTTTTCAGAAGGAAAGGGAGAGCAGAAAATGGGAAGTGAGCAGCCATGAAAATGAACGAAATAGTACCATTCACAGCAACATGGGTGGACCCGGAGACGATCATAGTAAGTGAAGTCAGAGAAGGACAGATCTCACAGGACATCACATATGTGGAGTCTAAAAAAAAATGCAAGTCAACTTATTTGCAGAATAGAAATGGACTCGCAGACATAGAAACAAACACGGTTACTAAAGGGGAGGTGGAGGAAGGATCAGTTAGACATTTGGGATTAACATAGACACACCACTCGATATAGAGCAGCTAAACAGCAAGGCCCTACTATAGCACGGGGAACTGTATTTAGTATCTTGGAAGGGCTGGTGCTGAAGCTGAAACTCCAGTGCTTTGGCCACCTGATGTGAAGAGCTGACTCATTGGAAAAGACCCTGGTACTGGGAAAGATTGAAGGCAGGAGGAAAAGGGGACAACAGAGGATGAGATGGTTGGATGGCATCGCCATCTCAATGGACATGAGTTTGGGTAAACTCCAGGAGTTGTGGTGGATAGGGAGGCCTGGTGTGCTGCAGTCCATGGGGCTGCAAAAAGCAACACGACGGAGGAACTGAACTGAATAACTGAATAACCTATAATGAAAAAGAATCTGAAAAAGAGTATGTATGTGTAACTAAGTCAGTTTGCTCCACACCTAAAACTAACACCACATTGTAAATCAGCTATATTTTAACAAAGAAATGAAGCGTGAGGAGGGTAAGCATGACTTGGCATTCCTGGGGACCCCGCCCCCCGCCCCACTCATGATCTGGCCCCATGGAGGATGCTTAGCTTCTCCAATAAGAGGCGCTAGGAGATGGCCCTGGTTTCAGAGACCAGCTTCTCCTTAGATGGAGTCCCTAGACCTGGGAGCCTGGCTGGAAAAAGACAGCTATGGAAGTTCCAGAAAGAACCAAACAGCCTGTTCCTGATCCCAACCACCCTCCACCAGCCTGTTCTTAATGGCTTCTGAGCTTGGAAACCCCAAAGAAGTTTTGGGGACCATTCTTTTGCTGTACCCGTGGACGAGCCACAGTGTGCTGGGGAGATGGGAGAGGAGAAGAGGAGGGAAGAAAACAGTTCCGAGCAGGGCTGGCCTGAGGGGAGCAGCGTGCGGGAGTGTTAGCGTCGGGGGTGGGTGGGGGCTCACCCACTTCCTCTTTCCCCACTTTCAAGGGGTCTCCCTGCTGAGCGGGCTTGAGGGTATGAGAGCTGAGGAAGGCAGGGCAGGGGGCGAAGCCCTCAAGGCGTGAGGGATGGGGAGGAGACCCTTGACTCCAAAAGGTGGTCCTCAGCCAGGGCTGGTACCGCCCCGGGGGCGCTGGGATTGTATTTTGTCTCTGCGATTGGTGGGTGTGGGTTGAGGAATACCAGCAAGTAGTGTCAATTTTTGAAGTTTGTTTTTGATTGGAGTATAGTTGCTTTACAGTGTTGTGTTGATTTATGCTGCACCGCAGAAACTAATCAGCTGTAAGTACACGTAAATCCTTTCTCTCCTGAGCCGCCTTCCCACACCCCCACCCCGCTGGGTCGTCACAGAGCACTCAGCTGAGCTCCCTGCACTATGCAGCAGGTTTTTGTGGTTGTTATTGAGTGACTAAGTCACTGTAGCCCGCCAGGCTCCTCTGTCCATGGGATTTCCCAGGCAAGAATACTGGAGTGGGTTGCCATTTCCTTTTCCATACTGCAACTTCTCACCAGCTTCCCACCAGCTATCTATTTTACATGTGGTGGTATTAGTATGTGTGTATATATAAATGCTGCTTTCCCAATCTAACAGGTAGTGTCTTGAGACTGAGGATGCCAGCCTTTCTGCTCTACATGGGAGATGTCTTCCCAATCGGGAATTGTCTTGTTCCCAGGGTCCCATCTGAGAAACACTGAGATGAGAGAAAGATAAGGACTCTGATGCTTCACTCTTGAGGGTGTAGGATGCCCATGGTTTCCATCCCCAGAGCTACTGAGATCCTTGGTCGGGGGGAGAGTGGACAGGCCCACCGCTGACCACGGAGGCGTGTGACACAGTGCTCAAGGACAGCCTGGGTCACCGCCTCCTCATCCCCCCCTTCATCCCCTCTGCACCCCGCAGGCCCGCAGGGTTCCCCAGCAGGCCCTGAGCACCCCGCCCCAGGCCTCACTGGCTATGCCGTGTGTAACTTTTTCCATATGTGAGGCTGCTCCAGTATCAGAGAAAGGGGAAACGTTCTGGAGAGCTAGAGGTGGATGTGGGCGGAGGTGAGGTGGTGGTGGGGGGTGTGTGTCGGAGGGTTTGGGAAGAGGCTTTTGTTTGGGGGGCCATGTTGCTGGGAAGGGGGCGGGGCTGGGGAAGTGGATGGCCAGCCTCTGGCCTGTTGGGAGGACGCCGTTGGCACCCGGAGAAATCCATCCAGCGGAGCCAACCCTCATTAATCATCCGGGCGGCTGAACTGCCAGCTCCTTTCAAGATCTTTCAAGAAGGGTTTTCACCCAAAATAGAGTTGAAAATGTGCTGGGCCCTACTCAGAATCCCATCAGTCTGGGCATTATGGAAAGTGTCGGGCAGGCTGTGACGGACAAGGCACACTCTGTTGCAGGGGTCCTGACTCCCACAGCCTGTCATATCAAGCGCCTGATCAAATTTGACAGCTTCATTTGTACCTACAGAATAGATAAAAGGGGCTGTTCATTGAAACAAATGGAGGGGAAGGGGTGGGGGCAGGACGGGAGGTTGGGAGGGAGGGGGCGAGTGTGTGCGGTGCTGGGGGGACGGATGGCACTGGGGAGGCGGTGGGGAAGGCCCATGGTTATAGGGGCAAGGGGGTGCCAAGGAGGATGCTGCCAAGAGCAGTCTCTCCTGCAGCACCCCTGGAGAAGGGGGCGGGTTCAGGGGGAGACAGGTGAGTTTCAAGTAAAGGGGGTGGGCAATGGAGACCCCCACCTGTCGGGGTCATACTGAGAGGCTCCCCAGCCCCTTTTGGGGGGCTCCGGGCCCCGAGGCTGTAATTGGAGCCAAGAAGCTGGCCCTGGAGCAGGAGAGTCCGGGGTGACTGGCTGTGATGCTGGGATGTGGGCCAGCATGTGGGAGGTGCGTCTCAGCTCCGAGCCCCGAGCTGAGGTTTGCTGGTGGCCCCCAGCACTGACTTCCTGAAGGTTACATCTGTAGGTGCCTCCGTGTTCCTTGCAGATGGCAGCCGGTTGGCATGGGCTGGAGGACGTCCCCGTACGCCTGGCACAGTCCGGTTTTGGCTTTGTTCAGGCTGCCCCACTGGCCTGGAAAGACCCCTTCTTCCTCCTTCCGGGGCATTTAGTGAACAAGGGAGTCCTCCCAAACCCCCCAGAGTGCTCCAAATGCCTCGCAGTTTTCGCGGCTCCCCTTTGTTTGTTAATGTCAGACTTTATATCATGTTGTTAGCATGTGTTTATTTTCAATTTAATTTTAATTTTTAAATTTTGGCTGTACAGGCTCTTCAACTGGGGGTTTCCCAGGTGACGCTAGTGGCAAAGAAACCACCTGTCCACGCAGGAGATGCGGGAGACGCGGTTCGATCCCTGGGTCGGGAAGAGCCCTTGGAGGAGGGTACAACAACCCACTCCAGTATTCTTGTCTGGAGGATCCCATGGACAGAGGAGCCTGGAGGGATACAGTCCACAGAGGACGCAAAGAGTCAGACAGGACTGAGAGGACTTAGCACGCATGCTCAGGCCCTTGGTTGTGGTGTGGGGGGCTTCTCTCAGTTGGGGCACACGGGGCTTAGCTGCCCCGAGGCATGTGGGATCCTTGTTCCCTGACCAGGGCTTGAACCCACGTTCCACGCACTGGAAGACAGATTCTTCACCACTGGGCCACCAGGGGAGCCCTACTGGCATATGTTTGTCCAGGTTCTCCTACCAGACCGCAACCAGTTTGGTAGAAAGGTTGGGGGTGTGTGTCTGACGTGTCTTCTGTCCTCTGATAGCATTTAGCACACTTAGCAGGTTTTCAAGGAATATTCCCACAGGAGACTCCACAAGGCTCAGTGGTGACATCAGGAAGCCAGCCTGGAATCAGGGGGTCCAAGGTTCCTATCTGACCTCTGGTCTTCAGAGGAGAGGGTCAGAGGTCAGCAAGGCTCTCCGTATCCTGATCTCGCCCACCTGGGGCCTTTGGAGGACTTAGACGCTCCCTTCCAGGCTGATGCAACCCAGGCTGGTGGTCATGGGTGGCCCCCGGACCCCCCTCAGGCTCCTGTGGCTGGACAGCTCTGGTGGCAGGAACATAGGTTTCTGGAATCGGATAGACTTGTTAGGGGGTCTTCCCTTTTCTGCTTACTGACTTGGTGACGTTGGGCAAATGTGTTTAAGAGTAGATTTACTGCAGAGAAAAGGTACTAGGATTAAGTAAAACCTTGTATGGAAAGTACTTAGCACAGTGCCTGGCATACAGCAGGCACTCAATTAATGTTCGAGAAGGAAGAAGGCCGGGTTTGGTCCTGTTGTCCAGACGTTTTTCCTTTGAACTTAAAGGACATCCTGTTGATGGCACATGTTTGTTAGTGACCATCGATTCTTATCACTCTGAATTGATCCTTAGTTTTTTTAAGTTTCACAGATGGAAGCTTTGGCTGAATGCAGTGCCCAGAAGTGCAGCACACGTCTACCCCTCTTGTCAGGAGTGGATGTTATGATGCTGCCTCAGGGCACTTCCCTTGTGGTCCAGTGATTAAGAATCTGCCTTTCAATGCCGGGGACGTGGGTTCAATACCTGGTCAGAGAACTGAGATCTTACGTGCCTTGGAGCAACTAAGCCAGCATCCCACAACCAGAGAAACCCTGTGCAACCCTGTGCTACAACAAAGATTCCATATGCCACCACTGAGCCCCAATGCAGCCAGATAAATAAACACATAGATATTAAAAAAAAGATGCTGCTTCAAGATTACAGGGTATGTGGAAAGTCATGAACCTCTTTGAACTTCAGGATCTCCTAGCCCTGGGATGTCTGTACTACCGGAGCGAGGTCAGCCATGTCTGGCTAAAGCATTCCATCCCAGTGCCTTTCCTGTAATTTCAGACCTAAACTTTCTCCAGGCGAACAGGGCTGTGTGAGCTTGGAAGGGCTTCTGTTGGGGAAGGTCTGGGGAAGCAGGTGGAGGTGAGGGAGTGATGGGTGGCGAGTTCTGTCCTGGCTTCTCCCCGACACACTTTGTGGCCCGTGGCGGTCTCTGCATGCCCTCATCTCACCAGACAGTTAGTTTTGCCCTGATTATGGGACGGGCAGGGTGAAAGCCAGTCAGAATGCTCAGAAAGCACCTTGGGTGGGGGTTCCCCTCTTGATCCCCTCTCCTTATGGGCACAAGGGAGGGTCAGTGACTTGCCCTTGCAGTTAGGAGGGGCCAGACGATTGTGAGCAGAGGCTATATGTGCCATTTTGGGCCTGAGCTGTGTGACTGTTCATGCCAGCTCTCCCTGCGCTGCGACTGGCAGGGGTGTCGGGGGCCTGGTTAATTATGTGCAACACTGTGATGCTTCTGAGGTTCACCTTGGTTAGGCTGAACCAGAGTCCTAGTTATTTAATCAAGCTCTGCTTCCAGAGGAATTCTGTGAACGTGACTGAAGCCCCTAGTCAGATGACTTTAAGTAGCTCAAAAGGGAGATGACCCAGGGTGAGCCTGACCTAATCAGTTGAGCCCATTAAAAGATGCTTCTCTGAGCTCAGAGACTGTAGGGATCGTGCCGGTAGAGTTTCAGCCTACTTGTGATCTTGACTGCCTGACTGCCTTAAGAATTTCCAACTTGCTTAGCTAGCCACCATGACTGTGTTAAGTCAACACCTTACAATAAATGCCTTGCTATTAATATATTACTGGTTCTGCTTCTCTGGTCAAATTCTAATTTAGACGAGATCCCTGTCAACCCATGATGGAGAGGTAGTATAACTGAAAAATAAGCTTTTGTTGTGTTAAGCCCCCAAGATTTCTGTGTTAATTTGTTACTGAAGCATGCTGCTACTGCTAAGTCGCTTCAGTCGTGTCCAACTCTGTGTGACCCCATAGACGGCAGCCCAACAGGCTCCCCTGTCCCTGGGATTCTCCAGGCAAGAACACTGGAGTGGGTTGCCATTTCCTTCTCCAACGCATGAAAGTGAAAAGTGAAGTCGCTCAGTCGCTCAGTCATGTCCGACCCTCAGTGACCCCATGAACTGCAGCCTTCCAGGCTCCTCTGTCCGTGGGATTTTCCAGGCAAGAGTACTGGAGTGNCCTGTCCCTGGGATTCTCCAGGCAAGAACACTGGAGTGGGTTGCCATTTCCTTCTCCAACGCATGAAAGTGAAAAGTGAAGTCGCTCAGTCGCTCAGTCATGTCCGACCCTCAGTGACCCCATGAACTGCAGCCTTCCAGGCTCCTCTGTCCGTGGGATTTTCCAGGCAAGAGTACTGGAGTGGGGTGCTATTGCAGTATCTAGCCTATACCGACTTTTGCAATAGCATCAATCAATCCTGAGTCCATCATAATCTTAATTAGCTTATTTATCTCTCTCCTACTAGACTGAGGCTCTTTGAGGCTAGGGCCAGGGTGTCTTAGTGCCCAGAGGAGACCATAGTACCTCATATGCAGTGGGCACTCTGTAATGTTTAACAAGTGCAAACTACTGCACTCAGCAGTGTCTCAGCTCTTGGAAGGATCCATGTACCTTCAATTGTATGGTGTCCAGCAGGGTCCCAACACATGTAGACACACTGGCCAAGACATTCTGATGGGACAGTTCCCCTTATTCTATACTTCTGCAGCATCGAAACCCACCTGGGTACAAAGTCTGAAGCTACTGGCTCAGTGCAGAATTTTATAGTCAGGACTGCATTTGTATCCTGATTCCACAGCTCTTTCACTGTGAAATTGTGAGCAATTTCCTTAACCTCTCCAAATCCGTTTTTTCATGAGAGTGAACTGCAGGTTTGTTGTAAATATTAATATTTAACTGTGCCATGGCATACACAAAATGCTGCTTACAGAGATGCCACAAGGCAGCGGTCCCCAACCTTTTAGGCAGTAGGGACCCTTTTCGTGGAAGACGATTTTTCCATGGACCAGGTCTGGGGGATGGTTTCGGGATGATTCAAGTGCATTACACTTACTGTGCACACCCCTGCTCCAGGGTGTGCCTGGCTTATCGTGTATTTGTTCGGTGCTGCCTGTATTTGAAGTTGTCAAAAGTGAGAAGGATAAGTGTGACTGTGTAGTCATACTATTCCCTTTATGGACTGGGTACGAGCCTGTATATAACTCACACACCACACACACACACACACAGTCACACATCCACCTACCCAGGAGAACAAAAAGGACACAGGGAATGTGCAGCGACAGCTTCCAAATGACTGTTTCCATTCTAAAATCTGGCCTCTGATTTAAACTCCAGGAGGATCATTTTTATTTTATGTTCCAAAGATCGACGGCGATCCCCACTGCCCACTCAGGGCAACGGTCTCCCACTGTGGTTTGATTTTCCTCTGCCTTTCATTTCTTCCCTCGCCAGTTCCATTTTCCAAAAGCAATTGGCTGTAGGCTGAGAAAAATAAGATTCTTTATGTAGACCTTGGTTTAACCTCACAGGATTCTCAACACTATTTAAAATAATAATGTTTGGCCCACTTAGGCATCCAAGCAGCCTCTGAAATACCGGCATCACTGTATCTCAGCATTTTGTCAAATGAACAAAGTATTTTAATGCTTCCTTCTTTCCCTGGATGGAAAGTTCGCATTACAGTATTCTTGTGGACCCTCCACCTGCCCTCCATCACGGAGGTGAAGTCACAAGGAATCTTTTTCTGGATCGTCCACATTTACTGTCCTGATGGGAGGTTCAGAATCGCATTAGACTGAGGACCACTGTCAGAGCCATCTCCGACCAGCATAGTGAATCACCCTTGAAACATTTAAAAACTCATAGACTATTTCGATTAGAAAGAGCTTAAATGTGGAGGAAAGGGAACTCTTGTGCACCCTTAGTGGGAATTAAATGGGTGCAGCCACCATGGAAAAAGTATGGCGGCTCCTCAAAAACCTAAAAATAGAAATACCGTATGATGGAGCAATTCCACTCCTGGGTATATATCCAGAGAAAATGAAAACACGAATTCAAAAAGATACATGCATACCAATGTTTATAGCAGCTCTGTTTACTATGGTCAAGATATGGGAACAACCTAAGTGTCCATCAACAGATGAAGAGTGGATAAAGATGTGGTGCACGCGCGCGCACACACACACACACACACACACACACACACACCCTCCCACCCAACAGTGGAATACTACTCAGCCATGAAAAAGAATAAAATCCTGCCACTTGCAACAATGTGAATGGACCTGGAGAGTCTTATGCTTAGTGAAAGAAGTCAGAGAAAGACAAATGCTCTCTATTATCACTTATATGTGGAGTCTAAAAAAATGAATGTATAACAAGACAGACACGCAGAGAACAAATTAATTGTTACCAGTGGGGAGAGAGAAGGAAGGGCAAGAGAGGGGTAATGGAGTAAAAGGTACAAACTGCTATGCATAAAAAAGATAAGGTATGAGGATATATTTTACAGCACAGTGAAATATAGCTATTATTTTACAATAACTTTAAATGGAGTACAATCTATAAAAACATTGAATCGCTATGTTGTATACCCAAAACTAATATAATATTGTAAATCAACTGTACTTCAACTAAAAATAAATAAAATACTTCATGGTTAAAAATAATGCTTAAGGATGGTAAGGACCAACAGCTGCACTTCAGAAATGGAAAAAAAGAGACTCAGAGAGATTAAGTGACGGCTCCAAGGCCGCACAGCAATAAACTTCAGAACCAGAGACAAATCCGGGTTTTCTGGCCCCTGCTTCAGTGCTCTTTCTCACTATATGTATGATGACTACTTTCTCGACTTACCAGGGGCCAGGGTGCTCCTCCGCTGACCTTGGAACTGGGACGACCAAGGGGAGGCAGTTTCCTTCTCTCTCTGGGCTGCAGGTTTTTAATGTCTTCTTTGTTGGTTTGGGGCCCTGGAGACTGCGCTGAGGGGAGAGTCTTTCAGTTTCTCCCTCAAGCTACCAAAGGACACTCACACCCTGGGTCTCCGTTTTGAGTCGTACAGTCACTTCATTTCTACTCAGCTGGCAGGTTCCGTTTCTTTTCTCTTAAGCGGTTTCCCAGTACCTCTGTGATCCAAACCCACTGACAGCTTTTCCTGTCTTGGGAAGTATTAATAAAGCTGGTGATAGGCCACTACCCCTGGGAAAAACTTGTAAAGGCACTTCATCTAGGAAGAAGCATAAACCATTTCCAGGTCTGGAAGGTGCAAGCGGGTTAAGGGAAACCTGTTCCTTGTATTCCAAGGGGTGGTTCCCGGACCAGGGATTGAACCCAGGCATCTGCGGCGAAAGCACCAAATCCTAACCACTAGGCCCCCAGGGAACTCTGGGGAGCCTGTTCTTTGATTTGCCGGCTTGGAGCTCTGGCTCAGCCTGCTCATCACCATGGAATGAAGGCCTCATCCATCTTCCAGCTTTCAGAAGAGGACGTGCCTGAGGGGAAGTGGGGAGCCTCCCAACAGATCAGGGCTCCCGTGGGCAGGTAGCCCCAGCGAGCTCTCCCTCCAGCTGTTGCAGCCCAGCCGCTGATCTGCACAATTAGCCCCTTATTACAAATGGTCAAGTTCCCCACTGTTTGCACTGCATAAGTAAACGCTTACTAGATCAGCATAAATGCAGTGGTACAGAATACTATCTCATTCTCCATCTCGTGGGTGTGCCTTGCCTCCCCCAACTAAATTGGGCAGGAGTCTGGTCTGAGTTTTCTTCCGTGTCCCCTGGCACCCGGCGTTGCGCTGCTCACATAACAGGAACCTTGTGACCTCAGTCTGCCTTGGTGATCCACCTCCTGGAAGTTTGACTCTCCAACACCAGGTCTGTATTTTCAAGCTGCCATTTCCGTGCTGGTCATCAGGTACATCATTTGTCAAAACAGACTGTGCAAGTGGAATGAAGTCAATAGCACTCTTGTGTCCGCCCCCCGCTTTTTAAAAGTTGAAATCAACCATGTTGTGGTTTGGTTGCTCAGTCGTGTCCGACTCTTTTGTGACCCCCTGGACTGTAGCCTGCCAGGCTCCTCTGTCCATGGGATTTCCCAGGTAGGAATACTGGAATGGGTTGCCATTTCCTTCTCCAGGGGATCTTCCCGTCTCAGGGATTGAACCTGAGTCTCCTGCACTGGCAGGCGGATTCTTTACCACTGAGCCACCAGGGAAGCCCCAGATGAACCATGGAGCTCCATCAATTTCCCGCAACCCCCCGACCTTGTTCCCACCCCTGGATGGCAGGGTGGCTTCGATTCTGTTTTTAGCTTGGCCGAGCCCATCGGCCCCCTCCCCGGCCTCCCTGCTCTGCTGGGTGCCTTTCCTGTCCTTGGACTCAGGGGCTGACAGCTGGTTTGGGGGGACCGGGGGAGAGGATGCGGGCATGCTGAGTGTGACAATAGGGCGGGCTTTGTCCAGGGGCCAGGGTGCGCCTCCGCTGACCTTGGAACCCGGACGACGGAGGGGAGGCAGTTTCCTTCTCTCTCTGGGCTGCAGGTTTTTAATGTCTTCTTTGTTGGTTTGGGGCCCTGGAGACTGCGCTGAGGGGAGAGACTTTCGGCTGCTCCCTCCCTCCCAAACAAAAAAACGGTGCATGCTTTTCCTGTTTAAACAGGGCACAGTTGTGAAGTGCCCTGACTGCACNCTCTGGGCTGCAGGTTTTTAATGTCTTCTTTGTTGGTTTGGGGCCCTGGAGACTGCGCTGAGGGGAGAGACTTTCGGCTGCTCCCTCCCTCCCAAACAAAAAAACGGTGCATGCTTTTCCTGTTTAAACAGGGCACAGTTGTGAAGTGCCCTGACTGCACACACCGAGGCCCGGCAACGGCTGCAATAAATCAATAGGAAAATAGAAGCTGCCAGTTAGACTAAACAAGTGCATTTGCAAAGACGGCTAGCTCTCATTAATCACTCTGACAGTCCTAAAAACACATTTCCCCTTTAATGACTGTATTTGGATAATCAGTGCTTTTTCCTCCTCAGTCAGAGTTTGAGTAACAGACAGCTGGTGTTATTACGGGCCATCAGGGAGAGGGTGCGGGGTTTAGGGTCGAGGGGGAGCCGACCACTGGAGGTCTCCTCGAAGGGGCCGGGCTGCCATGCGATAATGAGGGGGAGCTTTTGTGCTGCCATTGATGGCTCCTGGGCAGCCATGTGCAAGTTCCTCCCCAAACTTTTGACACCCACCTGCATTCTGTGGACACAAAAGCCTCAGGGGGCGGGGGTGAGGTTTTGGCGGGGAGGGGTTGGCAGGTTTCACCTGGCTTGGGGAGGAGGCAGCCAGGCGAGGAGCTGGGTCCATGTGATCTGGCTTTGTTTCCGTGAGGTGACTTTGGCTTTCAGGAGGAAAGTTTGAAACCCGGGACATTCCTCTTTATAAATGATGTAACACATTAATGCACAGCGCATTATGAAAATGGTAATTCAAACCCATAGTGCTCCAAATTAAACCATACATTATCGGATGCACTCAACCATCTATTTCGCAAAAAGACAGGATGAATGAAATCAAGTCAAACAGAAAACTGGAGTGCAGCTTCCCCTGCAGAATGATTAATACAGGACAGAGTCGCGGCATTATTAGAAGACGGATTCCACGGAAACCCAGACATCCATCAGGAAGGGGTTAGTTCATGTACTGAGACACATCCCAAGATGCTGGAGAGGCCAGGGCAGCTAGGGCTGCAAAGGATGGAGGCCCCTGCACCCCACACCTCCCCCGTGGGCTGCAGATTCTCCGAGGATGGGTTTGAGGGGTGATTGGGAAGTTAAAAACAACCCCCTGCAATTCTGTTGAGCAATATCTGAGGGTGAGTGAGGTCTCCCCGCCTTCTCTTCCTTTCCCTGCTGTCCATGAGGCCACAAAAATAACCAGGCAGGAGGTGTGAAATTATGACCCTGAGCCAGGAACGTCCAGTGTCTAAAGGCCCAGCTGTGTGGCTGTCACCCTTCCCAGTGCCTTGGGAACACAGGCCCCCGGTTCTGGCGCCTGGAAGAGATTAGGAGAAGGGGCGGGAGGAGGGCTAGGGAGAGGAGGAGGAGGTGGAGCGATGGAAGGTGGAGGTGATGCTGGAGCACAGAGTTGCCTGATGAATTAATTATGCAAATGAGCAGCTGGTGGGCAGCACTATCCCTCTGAAAACAGCAACTTTGTTTCTGTACCTTCTGCAAGTAACACACTCCCGCCCCCACCACCCCCAGCCCCAGTGAATGAAAACAGCCACATGTCTTGGGACCCTCACCCTTTATGGTGGGGAGAGCTGACGTCGGAGGGTGAAACCTGGGCCACTCCAGGCTACAATGCCTGCCTGCCCTTATGAGTCACAGTGGGAGCTGGCACCAGCCTTTTCCAATCAGGCCAAAGGCATCCTTCCTGGTCTGCAAAAGCCGATGATACATTTTCTGGGGGAAATCTCCTCCTCCAGGTCTGATGTGCATTCTCACACCTTTCGTGTAAGCCAAGTACCTGGAGAGAACTTTCACTATATGGGGAGATACCAAGTCTCTTCCTTTCTCCTGTTCCAACAAGGGGAGCCTGTGGTCCTTAGGAAGGTCTGAAGACCATAGTGTTAGTTGCTCAGCTGTGTCCGACTCTTTGCGACCCCATGAACTGTAGCCCATCAGGTTCCTCTGTCCATGGATTTCTCCAGGCAAGAACACTGGAGTGGGTTGCCATTTCCTTCTCCAGGGGAATCCTGGGCACCCAGTGATGGAACCCAGGTCTCTTGCATTGTAGGCAGATTCTTTACCTTCTGAGACACGTGGGAAGCCCCTGACCATAGTTTAAGAGAAAAGTTTAACTCCCCCTGCAGAGGGAGCAATTTCCAGCAGTTTTAGCAGGCATTAGAAACACACAAACAAAGGTACTTGAAAGAAAGAGGGAGATGTGAGAGGAAGGGAAGATTAACCAAGAGCAAACAAAACATCAGAGATAAAGAAAAAAATACAGTTCAGTTCTTTTGAAGCTTCGGGCCAATTTGAACTCTGAGAAGTCCGGTAAGGATGGTCCCTCAGGAAGACACTGAGCTGCCCTAAGGGGCGACTTCTTCAGGGCCTCCAGCCTCTCCCTTACCCTGTTTACCGCTGTGGGCGAGGATGCCAGCAGACCAGGTTCCTTCCCTGGGGACACATCTAGGATCTTACTCCAGGAGTACTATTTTCTGCAGATGACTGAGGTTCTCTTGACTAGGGAAGGAATTTTGCCTGGAAACAAAGCTATAGGGGCAACCCCTCAAGTCCCAAACCCCATGAAACATCTTACGCTGAAGTTCTGTCAAATCCCAAGAGGATGAAGCCGGATGAGGCCAAGACTCACCCTGTGATTCTCTAAAGGAGTTTGGGGCCATTTGTGGGATGAATCAGCGCAAGCAGAGAGACCCCCTTGATCTCTGGGTCTCCAGACGTTTCTAAAGCACACAGTTTGTGGAGCAGGAATTGCCCTAAAGTCGCATTCCTCACCGAGAACGTCAAGCAGAACAACACGAATGGCAACAAGAGCAGCTCCCAAAGCTGCGAGGCGCCTGTCGCAGAGGAGCGCGGCTCGGAGGGGACGAGGAGGGCATTTTTCAGCGCGCCCAACAGGTGGCTCCACGCCTTAGGCGCAGGAGGCCGAGCATCCGAGCGCCGCGGCCCGCTGCAACCCGAGAGGGGGGCGCCGGGCGTCCTGCATCGGGAACTTGCCCGGGCGTCCTGCATCGGGAACTTGAGAGGGGCCAGCCTCAAGGGGCGCCCCCTGCCCCGGGGAGGGTGGGGTGGGGACGAGAAAGCACCAGGGAAGACGCGCAGGCCCCGGGGCCCCCATGGTCCCCTCCTTCGGACCCCGGAGATTCCCAGCACAGTAGAGGGGTGCTCCGGCCCTTTCCTCATCATCCTGAAAAACAGCGCCCTCGCTGTCGCCTGCTCAAGGATACAGAAGCCAGTATCTATCGTGCCAGCTCAAGAAAACGGCGAAACCGAGGGTGGCTCCTACATGCCGAGTCATTGCCGCGCCTTCTCCGCAAAACCCAAACTGGGGGGCCCACAATCCAGCGCTAGGCTTAGGGAGTCCCCAAGCCGTGAGAAGCGCCCTTCGCGGCAGGTGCGTATACCCTTGGACTTCAAGGTGCATGTAAGGCACTGCCAGGGAGAAGATACCCTCATTTTTTGAGTGCGAAGCGCGGAAGGCGAGTTTGCGGCGGGCGCCAGTCGCTCGCCTCTCTGCCACCAGGTGGCGCCAGAGGCACGTCGTCTTCGCCGGCTCGCGGGGCCCGGGGACGGTGCTGCCCAGTCTCGGAGCCCCGGATCTTGGGTCCCTTCTCCGCCCCTTGGGTCTCGAGTCTAAACTCTCATCTAGAGGAAAAGTCCTCATGCACACACTCTCTCCACCCCGTTCCCAGGTGATGTCAAGGCCTTTGAAGTGAGCTTGGGAGCTAAATAACCGAGTTGGGAAAAAAAAAAAAGCAGGGGGCATTTTATTATTTGTAACGCGCAGGCAGTTTGGTTTTCTCCCCTCTTCCTTTCCCTCTTTCTTGAGAAAACGCATTAAACTCGTCCTTGAACGGAACCATAAGGTGTTGTCAATGAGAATAAAAGAAGGGCATCTGCTTACGTGTCTGGAAGTGGGCCGGTGGGTGAGGCAAGACAGAAACACACCACGGTGTGAATATAGCCAAGTACTCCATTTATTAACAAAATAAGTCTTACCAAGGGAGAGCTCTATTCATCTCAAATGGGCCCCGCAGCCCCCTGCATCAGGCCCAGAGGGTGGGAGGGAGGGGGTCGGGAGAAGACCCTGGGCCGAGTCTTCGATCCCAGTAACTGAGGGAGCCCACGGCCAACTCTGGGGACTCTTGGGTCAGGCCTGGGAAGGGGTGACGGGCTCTGCTGTGATCCGTGTGCTCCCTGACTCCCCTCCCACCCCCACCCCCCCCCANCTCAAATGGGCCCCGCAGCCCCCTGCATCAGGCCCAGGGGGGGGGAGGGAGGGGGTCGGGAGAAGACCCTGGGCCGAGTCTTCGATCCCAGTAACTGAGGGAGCCCACGGCCAACTCTGGGGACTCTTGGGTCAGGCCTGGGAAGGGGTGACGGGCTCTGCTGTGATCCGTGTGCTCCCTGACTCCCCTCCCACCCCCACCCCCCCCAAAGGTGCTAAAAGGGTTGTATTGCCAGCTGATACTGCCACTGGTCTGCTTTGGAAGGATCTAGCAAGAATCACCGACCCAGCCCCCATCGCCAAGACAGGGACCCCTGCCCCAATTATCAGAGAAAAACAATGACTATAAAAGCACTTCGCAAACTATAAACAGCAAAGTTTCATGCCAGCAGGGCCTTCTAGGACTTTTACTTGAATGAGATGAGCCCTGCCAGCCCTCTCACCAGCAGGCAGTGCGACCACCACCGGGTGTTTGGGGCCTTTCAGAGTCTGGAAAGGGGAAAGGCCATTGGAAGACTCTCCAGCCACTGACTCGTGCTCAGAGCAAGACAGGGGAGCAAGGCTCTAATCTGGGGGACCAGGGAGCAGAGGGGAGAGAGTGGCAGGGGAGTGGTCACAGGGCAGAGTCCCGGGTCCACAGAGCTCAAGACCCCCAGCCCCCAAGGTCGCTCCTAACACCTCCGAATGCGTTACAAAAAAAATACCTCCTCTCTGTTACTTGTACAAAGGAAAAAAAAAAAATCCAACAAACCAGAACCTCGAATGGACAGAAACAAGAAGGAATGAAGGGCGAAGGGGCAGGGTGGGGAGGAGGAAACGTAGTTTGAACTTTAGGAAGCATGCAAGCAAGTCCCCCCCGGAGGGAAAACAAAAAGAAGCTCCCACGCTGCCCCCTCCTCCAGGTAAAACCAAACCAATCAAAAAAAAAAAAAAAAAAAAGGCAAACTTACATCTAAGAAAAAAATAAAACAGAAAGGCGGGGGGAGGGGCGGGGGCATGTAGTTACTGGTGTGATTAATATTATTATTCGGGGAGGGGAGGGGCGAACAGACTCTTTGCATACCATTGACTCGTGTGGGTCGTTAATGCACTTATATTCCCAGCTTGTAAGCTAACATTATAGTAAATAAATACACAGTCCGGTGGGGAAGGGAGGGATCTGGGCGGT
>SJYX01014688.1:67829-93894 GCA_006410675.1 Oreotragus oreotragus
GGGGGGGGGGGGGTGGCGATCGGGCTTCAAAGAGAACAAACCTGGGTGGAGAGGTGGGGGTGGGGTGGGAGGCCGAAAAAAGCCCAGCAGACAGACTTTCTGGCCTGGGCACTGGGTGCCGAGGAAAAGTAAAGGGCCCAGTGGACACTCCAAGAGCAAATCCAATCCGAGATAGGAAACGCGAAGCTCCGAAGGGCGAGCGTGGAAGGGGAACCTTCTCCCCCGGGGAGAAGCCCGGCGGGGAGAACCCAGTGGGCTCCGATCCCTCTGTATCTCCGTCCCTCCTCTCCGTCGGCCAGTGGGGCCGGACCCGAGCGTCGCACCGAGCCGCGGGGCGCAGGGAGCCGGGCAGTGGTGGGCGCAATGGGGCGGGCGCTCGGCGGGCAGCGACCAGGGAACTGACCTCGATGGGGCTCACGGGCGTGGAGGACAGCGGCTGCAGGTACTCCGGGTGCAGGAGGTGGCCGGTGTGAGCGCTCAGCATCTTCAGGACCCGGATGGGGAGCCGGTTCGCCTGGCGCAGGGGGTCCGCCGGGGGCAAGAGGGACACCGCCGCCGGCCTCTTCCCGCCGCCGCCGCTGCCGCTGCCGCTGCTCTCGGGTGTCCTTGGGTTAGATCCAGCGGGCGAATCGCTCATTTGGAGGAGGCTGCGCCGCTGGGGGGGCGGGGAGGGCGGGGGCGCACCGGGGAGGCGAGCTCCCGGGGCGGGTGGGCTCGCTCCGCAGCTCCGAGCGCGGTGCAGCGGTCGCCGCGTCTCCACCCCTCCTCCTCCTCCGCCTCCGCCGCCGCCGCCGCCGCCGCCGCCGCTGGCCCCGGCGAGCAACACAAAAACCTTCGCCTTCCGCGAGCCGCACGTCAAATAGCCGCGATCGGCAGCCACACTTCAAAGGGATCGCCGCGCCCGCCCAATCGCCGATCTCGCCGGGACCCCGGGGCGGGGAGAGCGCCCGGCGCAGCCGGTGGGCGGGGAGAGCCTTAAAGGGGCCGCGCCCGCGAGCCGCCGCGCCGCGGCCTGGCCCCACCGCCGGCCTCCTCCCCTGCCCCCAACCGGGCCGGCCCGGGCCCCGGGGTCCCGGCGAGATCAGGGCTTCCCCGGGGACCCTGGGCTCTGCGCCCTGCCCTCCGCAGGCTTTCCTGTCGCTCTGCGCTCTCTCCCTTCGCACGGCTGGGGTGGGGTGGGGTGGTGCTGGCCGGGGAAGGGGGACAGGTCACCCGCAGTCCATGTGTCTCTGGGGTGGGGTGAATTGGGTGGGCTGGGGGATGGGGTAGGAGCCCCTGGCGGCCGGCTCCGGGACTGCTAAGTCCCAGCCGCTCCCGGAGGCCGCCTGGGGGCGGGCCGCGCCTCCAGAACCCCAGCTCGGCTCGGGTCCTGCTCGGGTTTTCAGCTCTTTTCCCCCCGAATTGGCTTCCTCCCGGGTGTGCTCACTAGGAAGCGCCCGAAAATCGGAGGCAGCCACGGTTCTTGCGACGCGGCGAAAACCGCTCCAGCAACTTTGAGCCAGCCCTGTCCGCAACCTGCAAGTTTGAGGACTCCCCTTCCGGGGTGAGATGTCTCGATAAGGCGCGGTCCCGGCTTGTGGTGCGCGCCGCCGGGACACGCCTGGCGCGCGGTGCTTGCGCACCGATTTATAGGTTCGATGCTTGGGTGTGATCCGGGTTTCTTACGGCGTGCTGCTTAAGGGCACACAATTTTCTCACGGCACCGCGCCTGACTGCTGTTTCAGGGGTAGCGGGTGGGTAGGGACGTGGAGGGGTTTGCATCCTAGAAGAGGCGGGGTCTCTGTAAACGCTGCACGTCGATGTAAGCGCCAAAGATGCGGCCCCTCCACGCCCCGCCCCCCTTTTCTTCTCGAGGGGGAAGATGCCCTAGGTTTTCCCAGGGGAATTTCGGAATTAAAAACTTTTAAATGAAAATAACAGTATCCTCCTGTCTCCTTCCTCCCATGCCTTTCGGATAAAGTATGCATTGCCAGCTTCGCACCCGACAGAGATTTCACATAGTCCTTGTCCTGGCGTTAGAGTTCCCCGTCCGCTGATCAGAGGGTGAAGGTGGCCCTTTGTACGCAGGCCTTTGGGGAGACCCCTTTCTCGGTTCTCTCGGCGGCCAGTGGAGGCGCGCTGGTGTCACTGCCCCGCTCTGAGCACCCCTCTCCCAGCCCGCATCTGTCACTCGGATAGTCGGGCCTGTCACTCGGGGCATATTGTTCCCGGACTGCCGGTCCCTGACTCTGCTGCTCATTGATCAACGCCTTGAGATCCCCAGAAGGGCAGAGACGATTTCAAAGGCGTTCTTCCAACAGAAATAACAAATGGCAGTCTTTACGATGCTCAGTAGAGAAGGCATCAGGCACCACTCCCAGGCCACGTCAATCAAACACTAAACTGAATGTACTCCTTGGATCGGTCTGGTTTTTGGATAGGATGTCTACACCTCTAAGAAATTACACAGGCGTTCCCTACCCCGATTTTAATCCTGATAAAATTAGGTTACAATGAATGCCAAGGGATGTCCTGACTGGGTGATGTATTCCATACTGCAGAAAGAGGGGTACAAGAAGGAGGGGGGAGACCCCATTTATTTTATTGTGGTGGTCCCTATCCCCTACCCACTCCTCCTTCTCCTGCCAGCCTCTGAGCACTCTGACATCCTTGCCACTGCCAGTGTCAACTTTAAATGACCACTGCAAGGCTGCTTCAATCTACCAGGTGATTTGGCCTTTGGGAGACTTCTCTGAAGAGAGAGAGAGCAAAACCTTCCAGAATGAAGACGGTGGGCCTCGGTAGGCCACCTTGGAGGAGGAGGAGGATCTGGCAAGAGGGGAACCCGAGGAGACAGGAAAAGATGAAAGACCCCTTATTGATGATCACAACCAGCCCAGCTGTGAACACCAGCCAAGGACTCCTGCTCCTACCCATGCAGATGTGTGTTCTGAATGATTAATGGGGAATCAGTTAGGAGCAAAGGGGAGGAGAGAGAGAGACAAAGGCATGTAGGAATTTGGAAGGAATAGGGGGGCAGGAGGCAGCAGAAAGAGGGGATAAGAATGCATGGTGATAAAATATTTACTGTCTACTTGGGGAGGAAAGGTGAAGAAGAAGGTAAGGAATGAATGAAAGTGGGGGTGGGGAGAGGAGGAGGTGAGGATGAGGTGACCAGGCTTGGGGTGAAGGGTGGGGAGTTTGCCCAGAGAATCACATATTGTCTTCAAAAAACCCTGTTCCCTTAGTTCACAGCTCATCACTAGGAACTGGGGGTGCCAGATAACACTTTGGTGGAGACCAGCCCTATTTCCCGTTCTCCTGGAAAATGCTAGCAAGGGATTAGGGCCATGCTTCCCTTTGGGATGCTGATGAGCCAAGTGGGGCCCCTTTGGCTGGATCCATCCAATTACCTTAGTTGGGAAAATGAAAAATCATACTCAGCCAGGCCAGAGGCCTAATTAAAAGATTGTTGTTTAGTTACTAAGTCGTGTCTGACTCTTTGTGACTCCATGGACTGTAGCCCACCAGGCTCCTCTGTCCACGGAATTCTCCAGGCAAGAATTCTTGAGTGGGTTGCCATGCCCTTCTCCAGGGGATCTTCCCAACCCAGGGATTGAACTCGCATCTCCTGCATTGCAGGTGGATTCTTTACCACTGGATGCTAGAGGATTATTACAATCGGTAATTGATATTCATTTAGCTGAAATGCTAACCTCTACAGAGTCCTAAATGGGGTCCTAGTAGCCTATTGCAAGGGCCATTTTCAAAGGAATGACTTGTCACCTGGGAGAGAAAAAGTTAAAAGAAGTTTTCAGTTGGGCTGTGTTTATTGAGGTTGATAGGGTGTGGCTGAAAAGGCCATGTGAGACACTGTCTTGCTCAGGGCCCAAGTGCTTCCCTTTCAGAAAAGTGGCTCTTGGGTGGCTAAGAGGCCCTTCCCAGATTGCCCTTCAAGGGAGGGCACCATGACAGTAAGGCAGGGTGGGGCTGCTTGAGCATACCCCTGCCAACGTGGTGAAGAGTCACATTCTGTGCTTCAGGCTCTCGATAAGCTTCGGGTACCTTTGTCATTCCCATGTATAGCATGGAGAGGTGAATCACTCATCCAAAGGTCCGTGACCAGTGGGTGACAAAGTCCTCTCATGGAGGTAGGCCTCTGGGAACTAGGCCTCTGCGTCACAGTCCTGCAGTGGTCCCGGACAAGGAAACCCCGCTGAGCATTGAGTTCCTCAGTTATAAAGCCTAAGAATGTGGGACTTTCCTGGTGGACCAGTGGCTGAGACTCCATGCCTCTAAGGGTAGGGGACCCAGGTTCAATCCCAGGTCAGGGAACTAGAACCCGCATGCCACAACTTAATAAAAAAGATCACCCATTACGCCGCTAAAGACCCCACGTGCCACAACTAAGACTGGATACAGCCAAATAAAAAAATAGAAATAAATATTTAAAACTAAGCAAAAAAAAAAAAAAGCTTAGCAGTGACCGCCTCAGGGTTGGCAGGCCAAACCAGACAATGCATATCACACATCTAGTGCTTGGCACAAAGGAAGTCCCGAATCAGTGATAGCTGTGACCAATAGCGTCCTCAGCATCTGTGGGGCGATTGCTCAGAACAGTCGCCCCAGGCCTGGAGGATCCGAGGTTAGGGCCCAGCCCCCTGCCCAAGTGAGGATACCCCTTCCCTGGTCTCCACTCAAACAAGTCTTTGGAAAAAAAAAACAAACCTCTAAGAAGCCATCACGAAAATCTTTTAGGAAATTCTGAATATTTATAGATTTTTTTTTTTTTCGAGATTTCAATGTACATAAAACTCACTACCCAGGGAAAAAAACCCCTGCCTGAGTCAGGCTGGGAGGATCGGTGGGAGGTGTGTTGTGTACCGTTAATGTGGAGTTTTCCATCGTCGCGGGCCGATTTGCCTGAATGATGGGTTCTCTCTACATGACACTCAAACCCTAATGGCAACAACAGGAAATAACATCGCACTGGGTAACTATTTACATTTTTTTTTACAAGCTGTAAGAACTCTGAAAAGTCTGTCTCATAGAGGACTTGGTTTTCCTCCCTGACGCTTAATATCTTTCAGCGGCTGGCAATTACTGCCTTGGCCAGGAGCCCTGATTCAGCACTACCTGCGTCTGCGTAGCTTCAGACACAGCCCCAGGCACCGGGAGGCCACAGGAGCCCGGGGCACTGTAAGAGCAAGCGGGCAAAGCTAGAAGGACCAGCCTTGCTGGGGAGCCCACTCTGGTGGCCCTTTATTCTCTGTTCTCACAGCTCCAATTCTGTTCTGTTATTACACTCATCACCCGGCACCTGCCAGTATTTATTGACCGCAGATGCTTCCGTATAGCTCTCATCCTCTTTGTATTATGTTGCCTAGAGAGATGTCTAACCATAGTGGTCACTGCAGCTAACACGAGAGCCAAGCATGTGTAAGCGCTTTGCACGATTTCTCTTTAGTTCCCACTGGAGCCCTAGGAGGTAGGTCATATGGTCACCCCATTTCACCCAGGAGGACGTGGAGGCACAGAGAGGTTAAGTACTCCTGCCGCCAATTTGAGCTGGTAGGAGATGGGGGTTTGAATCCACGCAGTCTGAATGCCATCCATGTCCTGTGCTAGTTTGTTGATGAATAAGAACTTTATGTAGGAGGGTTATTTAGCTCTGTCTCCCCTCTCCGTGTAAACAAAAAGGTGGATGACTTAGTATTTTTCAAAATGTCAACTGTATGAGCCCATTAAAGGATCTTTCCCCAAATACCTGTTTGCATTCCTCATCTCGCAGCAATTTTCTGAGTTATTTTGGGCAGGTGTCTCCCCCTCTCCCCGCTTTGACAGATAAAGTCGGGGCCCCCAGAGCTTCTGGGGGAGCCTGAAGCCATGTGGTAGTCCTGGCAGAAGAGGGCCTCCTGGATCTCCTCTCACAGCCCCACCACCATGGGGGAGGTGACTCCCTTTGATGAAAGAAGGAATTGCCTCCTTTCCCTCCCCCACCTGGAGTTTCCTTTGGAGAAGTTGTGGGAAGGAACGGACAAAGGAAATGTAGACTGAAGCTTATCTTCCAGCCCCGTGTTTGATCATGGTCCTTGAGCTGGGTGCTTTGAAGAAGTGGTTTCGTTTATCTCCTATCAGCCCTCGGGGAGATAGGCAGGACGGCTGGTGGGTAGGGGGGGCGGTGAAGGAGGGGGGTGCCAGGAGGTGTGCTTTTGAAGTTCTCCTCCCTGCACCAGCCCCGCCCCAGACATCAACCTTAGCCCTGGGCAGTCACCCTTGACGACTTTGTTCCTTTGGGCCTTCAGGTTCCTTCCAGATTCCCCTTTTAAGTTGCAGATACTGCTGGGAGGAATCATCCTTTAGTAATCTGCCAACACCTTGGCTGTGATTAGCAGAGAGTGTTTGACCCTGGGTAATAATAACATTTATGGAGCCTTACAGTATGCCTGGCTTGTCTGAGCTCCTTACCTGTAAGAACTCATTCACCTCTCACTACAAACTGATGAGGTAGGGAATATGCTTGTTTTTATAGGTGAGGCCCTGAGGCTCAGAGAGGTTAAGTAACTCACCCAAATTACACAGCTCCAAAGTGGTAGAACCAGGATTCAAATGCAAGTATCTGTTTCTGAGCTAATCAGAATGCAGGCCTGAGAGAGCAGCAGGAAAGCTAAAGACTTCAGGGACTTCCCTGAGGGACCAGTGGTTAAGACTCAGTGCTGCCCGTGCAGGGGCATGGGTTTGAACCCTGCGTGGGGGACTAAGATCCCACCTGCTGCATGGCACAGCCTCATTATCAGTATCAGTTCAGTCGTTCAGTTGTGTCCAACTCTTTGCGACCCCATGGACTGCAGCACGCCAGGCCTCCCTGTTCATTACCAACTCCCGGAGTTAACTCAAGCTCATGTCTATTGAGACAGTGATGCCATCCAACCATCTCATCCTCTGTCATCCCCTTCTCCTCCTGCCTTCAATCTTTCCCAGCATCAGGGTCTTTTCCAATGAGTCAGTTCTTTGCATCAGGTGGCCAAAGTATTGGAGCTTCAGCTTAGCATCAGTCCTTCCAATGAATATTCAGGACTGATTTCCTTTAGGATGGACTGGTTGGATCTCCTTGCAGTCCAAGGGACTCTCAAGAGTCTTATCCAACACCACAGTTCAAAGGCATCAATTCTTCGGCGCTCAGCTTTCTTTATAGTCCAACTCTCACATCCATACATGACTACTGGAAAAACCATCGCCTGGACTAGATGGACCTTTGCTGGCAAAGATTTTTAAAATGCCGTCTAAAAAATAACGAATGACTTCAACCATTTTCCAGAATTCTGCTCTTCACAACCAGGTTTTTATTTTTATCTCCAGCTAGTGATAAAGAACCCGCCTCCCAGTGCTGGAGACTAAGAGACACAGGTTTGTCCCCCAGGTGGGGAAGATCCCCTGGAGGAGGGCATGGCCACCCACTCCAGTATTCTTGCCTGGAGAATCCCAGGGACAGAGGAGCCTGGCGGGCTACGGTCCATGGGGTCACAAAGAGTCAGACACGACTGAAGCGACCGACAACTGGCCCCAGGACTGAGAATATGGTGGAAAGGAAGCTGACACTGAGAAGGGAGTAAGGTGAACTTTCATTTCATTAACTGAACTGGATTGAATTCATTCATTCAAGTACTGTTTATTGACTCCTTGGTAGGTGCAGGCCTGAGGTGATCCCAGGGGAGATAAGGACCAGGGCAGGCTGGCCAGTCCTGGTCACCTCCAAGAAGACATGCACACTCCTGGCTCCTGAAAGGCAGGGCAATCTTCTTCTTTGGGCGCCTGTGGGCTTCTTTTGCAGATTAAAACAAAAAGTCAGGAGGCTCTAACTGAAATTGTGCTCATTACCTTCTACTTTAGTTGTCCACTAGTCTCTTTTTTTTTAATATTATTTTTTAAGTTGAGGTACAGCTGACTTACCAGACTATATTAATTTCAGGTGTACAACAGTGATTCACAATTTTTTATAGATTATACTCTATTCAAAGTTGTGATAAAATGTTGGTTGTATTGCCTGCGCTGTACCATATATCCTTGTGACTAATGTATTTTAGACATAGGAGTTGGTTCTAGTTGCCCACTGTTCTAAAAAGCATTTGCTTCATGTTCAATTCAGATTCTACCACATTTACTGAGCACCTCTGGGTGCTGCTGCTGCTGCTGCTGCTAAGTCGCTTCAGTCGTGTCCGACTCTGTGTGACCCCACAGACGGCAGCCCACAAGGCTCCTCCGTCCCTGGGATTCTCCAGGCAAGAACACTGGAGTGGGTTGCCATTTCCTTCTCCAATGCAGGAAAGTGAAAAGTGAAAGTGAAGTCGCTCAGTCATGTCCGACTGTTAGCGACCCCATGGACTGCAGCCTACCAGGCTCCTCTGCCCATGGGGTTTTCCAGGCAAGAGTGCTGGAGTGGGTTGCCATTGCCTTCTCCGCCTCTGGGTGCTAGTATGCATCATTTCAGGTGTGTTCATGCACCATCTCTCATTTGGGTATTAGGGGAGTCCAAGAGCAGGGCGGAGGCCCCAGAAAGGGAAGCGGGGACCAGGGTTCCTCAGATCTCCTGCCCCCGTGCTCTAAGCACACCCTCCCAGCCGGAACCACTGGGCCCCCAGAGATCCTGGTAGCACACCGACTATTTCAGTTGCACAGGGCAGATGTCACACTTGCTTCTGACACCCGTGGGCTTCAGCCATGAAGGTGATGATAGTTCTCTGATGCCCACCCCCGCCTTCTGGTGGAGAAGCCTCTCAACTTGCCCAAAGCAGGCCCTTTGCTAGGCTGGCCTCCCAATTAGCAGGGATGTGCAGCTTCAAATTCATTTCAACAAACACGATTAGAGAAAAGGGAAGAGCCGCTCAGGCAGTGGCTCAATTACCGCTGCTTGTATTTGATAAAACCAAATTCTAAGATGTCAGAACAATTTCGAGGAGTGTTTATTTCCATGGCCCTCTGCCAGCCTCTGCTGGGAGATGGAAATCCAAGAGGCGGGGTCCCAACCAAGCCGCTGGCTGCAAGTATCCAAGTATATAGTAGTCCATTCAGAGTGGAGATTTCCATAATAAGCCCCCTTTAAAAATGATTTAAGCTATTACTTTTTTTGGAAACATGCACTTGTTTATTTATGATTAAGTGGATTCCCATGGCGCCAAATTCCCAAACTATGAGAATGCACATTGAAAAAGACCTCCGTCTTGCAATCCAGTTCTTCTCCCCCATGCATCAATGCTATGAGTGTGCTGTCCATCCTTCAGAGGTATTCTGTACATATATTAACAAATACATATGTATTCTTTCTCCCTTTTATACACAAATGGCAACATACTACATAGAATGTTCTGCACTTGCTTTTTTTTTTTTTAATTAATATAGTTTGGAGATTGCATCATGGGCTCCTGCCTTTTATTTACTTTTTTAGTTTCACCGCACTGTTACATGGATGTGTGATGAGTTTATTTGACCATTCCCCTGCTGGTGGACATTTAGATGGTTTCCAGTGTTTGTTCCTACAGTGAATAACCATATATATGTTTATGTGTGTATTTATGTACCCTACATATGAACTGTCAAGTTTAGAACTTTCAGAGATGCAAACATCCATTCTATCAACATCAGGCGTGAGTGAAATTGAAGCTTGCCCTCCGTCTCCTATCGCTGGTGGCGATCCTTCAGCTCTACCATCTCCCACCTCCTCTCTCTCCTCCAGTCAGTGACTCTTCTCTCCTCTTCACTCGATGCCAGTCCCTAGATGCCAGTCATTGTACTGTCCTACTGTACTTTTCAAGGTACTGTACTAAAAGGTTAAAAATCTCTTTGCGTGTTTGTTTTATATATTTCTTGTGTGAAAACTATTATAAACCTATTACAGTACAGTATTAAAACTGTTACAGTATTATAAACCTATATGCCTGATTGTGTTAGCTGGGTACCTAGACTAACTTTGTTGAACTTATGAACAAGTTGGACTTACGAAAGTGTTCTTGGAACAGAACTTGTTTGTATGTAAGAGTCTTACTGTATATATAATATATATCATTCTCCATGTGTGCTAATAAAACTATAGGGTAAGTTCCTAGGAATAGAATTGCAGGGCTGAAAGCTATATGTATTCAAAACAAGCCCCTTTCAAGAAAGTAGGTAGGACCCAACACACCCTTGGAGTGTGTTAGAAGTTCAGCCGAGGGACTCAGGAAAGAAAGCCAGGGCAATGCCTCCAGGAACGTCTGGTTGCGTTCATCTGGAGAAGGCTCAGTAAGAAGGGTTCCATTTCCATCTCTGGATTTAAGAAAATGTGCGTGCTTCTCTTGCTTTGCTCTGCCTTCTCGTCCCACCTTCTCCCTCATTTAGCAGAAGAAAGAGGAGAGGAAAAATTACGTCCAGCCTCAAGGAATCCATGATTTTGATAAATACACATTTTAACATTGCCAACTTTCCAATCAGTGAACCCTAACAGAAACGCTGGATTGTCTGCACCTTTTTTCGTTCACGCTCACAAGAAGGCAGAAGTTCGTGCCAAAGATAATACGTAAACTGCTGTTGTATCCATGGAGGTTTGTATCTGGTTCTCACTGTGAATTTCCAGCACGAGGCTTGTGATGTGTCTGAAGACATCAAATCATGACATCAGTAATTACTATTAGCAGAGTGCTTGCCAAAGTGGCTGAGCAGTCTTCACTTTGTTCTTATTTGAATATTGTATTTTTGGATAGGCATTGCCTGAAGAATTCAGAGGTGCCAAGGGCATGGGCATATAACTTCTCAACAAGGGTTGAGATGATAAGAGTTTTCTGCTTTATCAACCATTTGCCAAGGGAAAAAAAAAAAAACACTAAAAAAGAGCAGCAGACGATGCCGTTCTGCAGGTGTTTGGACACCTTAGTTTCTCGCAGCAAAGATGCGCAGGAAAGCCTCTGTCTCCTTTAGTTCAGGCTCAGGGCTGGGCCTCCTTGGTCCGCTGAGTCCAAGCTCACTTTTTGTGAGTGACCTTGACCCTGTGACACTGGGAGGAGTCAGGACTGCGTGGAGTATTGATGGGCCATGGAATCAAGATAAACGTTCATTCCAGACCGTCTAAAGTAGAATTCTAGGGGGGTGTCCCTGGTGGTCCAGTGGCTAAGACTCCATGCTCCCAATGCGGGGCACCCAGGCTCAGTCCCCGGTCAGGGAACTAGATCCCACATGCTGCGACTAAAGATCCCAAGTGCGGCACAGCCAAAATAAATACTTACATAAAAAAAAGAATTGTACCATCTTGAAGACCTTTCTCAGGCATCCTGAGGGTACCCCTTCCACGTTTCTCAAGGTCCATCTTGATACATCGAACACAACCACTTTCTTCCAGGCTGTCTTTGTTTTTCTCATTCATTTCCTGAAATAAATAATAAATCAATGGACAAATGATAAAAACCACAGCAACAACCAAAAAAAAAAAAACACAAAAAACCAACCCAAACAATCCAAACCAGAACAGTACGGTAGCTGAAAACGCTGAGGAGACCGTGTCCTTTTCCTTATGATGTTTATGCCTGTTCCACATCAGGCCCCGGGTGAATTTTTCCCGCACTACAGTTGACATGCATAATGACAATCTTATTCATGACAGGAGACATGTTTTTGTTTTAAAACAACTGACAGAGCTGTGAGATGGGGAACGACAAGAAAGTGCAATTGGGTGTGGGGGGGGGGGGGCGGGGGGAAGGGGGTANAATTTTTCCCGCACTACAGTTGACATGCATAATGACAATCTTATTCATGACAGGAGACATGTTTTTGTTTTAAAACAACTGACAGAGCTGTGAGATGGGGAACGACAATAAAGTGCAATTGGGTGGGGGGGGGGCTGGGGGAAGTGGGTAGGAGTCTGGCAAAGGAGAATGGCATTTTCTTGATTAAAAAGTTGGAATCCATCCTTGTGGAGCAAGTGAGGAATGGTGTCCAGGAAGAATGCTGGGGTGGGGACGTGACGTAATGACAGTCCTCTGAGGTCTGGACAAGGGGGCTTGGGTGGCCTTTGAACTGCCTCTGATTGGCTGATGTCAGAAGGGACCATGTGTATGAAGGTGCAGAGAGAGTGTGGACAGAGGAGAAAGGTGAATTCCGCTCTCCAGCCCACCTCTCCCTGGGTGATGTCTCCGGTCAACTCAGCAAGCATCCATGAGCCCCTAGAGGTCTGCCCTTGACGTGCTGACTCCCAGTCCAGGCAGAGAAGTGAACCCAGAGCCCCTGGGAATCGTGGGAGAACAGGGAAGTTTGTACAGATGGCTCCTTTCCCCGTGGGTTTAGGGAAGAGAAATACAGTGCCCTCACCTGTGTTTGAGGAGCTGGCTCTTTCCTCTGGCCAACCACTGGGAGTTGTAATCTTCTCCTTGCAGCTGTTCCCCGCGAAAAGTCTGGAGGGGAAAATGATAAAAGATGAAGCCTGACCAGGAGAGGAGAAACAGCAAACATCAAGAATGATCTAGAAAGTGAAGAGAAAGGAAGAACTTGGATGGGAAAGATGTTAATGACTCCATGGTAAGAGTAACTTTTAAAAAAGTCTCCTATAGAAAACAGTTTTATGGCTACCAAAGGGGAAAGAGGATGGGGGAGGAGCAAATTAGGAGGTTGGGATTAGCAGATACAAACTACTCTTGTGAGGTAAGCAAACAACAAGATCCTACTGTATAGCACAGGAAACAATAGTCAGTGTCTTGTAATAAACCATAGTGGAAAAGAAAAAACAGTCTCTGGAGACAGTGATCAGATCCAGGGCTAGTGGAAAGGAATTAGAGTACTCCTGGCATATCTTATTAGAATCTGTGTGTGTGTGTGTATGTGTGTGTGTGTGTATGTGTGTGTGGTTGGGGGGTTCTGTGTGTGAAGGGAAGGGTTGACCAGAAGCAGCTAACTCCACTGGAGGATTGTTAGCTATTTCTCTCCTTGATTTCTGGACATGATTAAGTTGATATGGACATGAGTTTGAGCAAACTTTGGGAGACAGTGAAGGACAGGGAAGTCTGCTGGCGTGCTGCAGTCCATAGGGTTGCAAAGAGTCAGAGATGACTTACAGCGACTGAACAACGACAGTGTTGATATGGGATCCATCGGACCACTGGGTGAATTCAGCCAGCTTTTCTTTCTGAGACTGGCGGTGATACAGCTCTGGGCAACAAGGGCAGGCAGTCCAGGTCGGCAGGGCCCTGCATCCAGGAGCCTGCCTGTGCCCAGTGGCGGGGCCGGGTTGCTCCCACTTCTTTAGCTCAGACTTGCATAGGATGGATGGTTAAAGCATCGGGTCAGCTCCTTCTTTAGGGACATAAATTCAGACCTTCTTAAAACACCACCCCCCAAACCACCCTGCAAACAAAGCTGAACATTAGCTTCTTAAACCCCAATATATTTTGCCAAATAAGAGAGTTAATACGCCTCCCTCCCCCTCTCCGAATGAATTGGATTACTTAAAGCGTCTTTTTGGAGACGTCAGCAGTTTAATAGAGGCAATAAGTCAGGGCTGCCCTTGTGTTTTATTTTTCTGCCAGTATTTAGTTAATTAAAGAATGCAAATTAAAACACCTTAATTTATATAATATCAATACCAACGCCTTAAAACATTTGGCATAACTGCTATGGCATGTCCCTTACATAAACTCTTCGGAGCAGTGCTAATAAAAATGAAAAAGGTTGTAAATCACATTTAATTTATTCATCTTCTGTTTGGTACCAAAGTGTATGCCAAAATCAAGTTATTTATGAGCACGTCATAACAATAGGCACTTTTGTTGGTTGCAAATGACATAAAAGGTTTCTCTGAGGGATGTGTGTTTTAATTTGGAAATGTCTCCAGGTGCCTCTATTTTCTGGGCTCTGATTTCTAAAATTGCTAAAATTTTTGCACGAAGGAAAAAAATAGATTTAGATATTGGAAAACATATAGAGCCTAAAAATACGGTGACATCTGCTCAGAAAGACACCTGCAACCATCTGTGTGTAGATAGATGTATACACCAGACGTCCTATGGCACATGAGTCTTCTGGTGAGATAAAAGGTTGGTGATTTATATCTGATTTCTTAAATATTCCATTAAAAGGATTATCTCACAGGAGGCTTGGATACAGATGACATCGGAAGGGATTTGGTGCAAACCTGCTTTTTGAGAAGCAACCCCATGGACTATAGCCCCCAGGCTCCTCTGTCCACAGAATTCTCCAGGCAAGAATACTGGTGTGGGTTGCCATGCCCTTTTCCAAGGGGTCTTCCTGATCCAGGGATTGAACCTGTCTCCTGCACTGCAGGCAGATTCTTAACCATCTGAGTCACCAGGGAGGCCCCCAAACAGAGATGAACTGCATGTATTTGACTAAATAGCCAAACACTCATCTTGCTCTTTCCCTTCCTTTGCTGATATACCTTTTTTTCTCTGGTGGATTGGAGCCTAGAGTACATTTTTTTCCAACCTGGAGGAAGAATAGGAGGCTCCACTCAGGAGTCCCAAGGGATGGTGTGCTCTTTTTGTGGCCCATGGCAAAGCTCCCTAATGCAATTAACCTTGTTAAACTCACTACTTTACCCAGCTTTCACCTCCACTCTTTACTCAGTGCTCTGTGGATCTCAGGGCATGTGGGACAGTGAACAGAAGTTCTAGAAGAACCCTCTCCATTCTGAAAACCCCAAGAAAATTCAAGAATGCAGTGCCCTAGCCAACTGGTGGCTTCTCTACGTGGGAGTGAAGAGCCCAGTGCAATCCTATGCCCTGTTTCATTCATTTTATTCTTTTCTTTATCTGTTAACCATCTTGAGATACCAGTTAGCTTCCCTTGCACCAAGGTGCCCAGAACTCACAGGAGCTGCACCAGATATTCTAAAATTGAAAGGAAATACATTTCTTGGATATCACACTAACTAGTAGCTCAAGGTGGTTAACAATTTCAACATTAAACTGAGTTACATTCAGTTTGATTATGTCAGTCCTTGGGAACCTGGGTATTCATTATCTTTAAAAATTTTTAATTTGTTTTATTTATGCCTGTGCGGGGTCTTTGTTGCTGTGCATGGACTTTCCCTGGTTGTGTGTGAGCTCCTCAGTGGGGTGGCTTCTCCTGTGGAGCGCGGGCTGTAAGGTGAGAGGGCTGCAGTAGTCATGACTCACCGGCTCTAGAGCTCAGGCTTAGTGGTTGTGGCAAAGAGGCTCAGTTGCCCTGTGGCATGTGGAATTTTCCTGGACCAGGGATCAAACTCATGTCCCCTGCATTGGCAGGCAGATTCTTTACCATTGGATCACCAGAAGTCCCTGTTCATTATCTTTTAACATGAACATTACAAGCTTGGTAGAAAAGGTAGAATATTGGGATTCCTCACTTGGGATGATGACGCAGAAGTGGCAAGTGGCATCTGTCTGCGATCTTAAGAGTCATGGGTCCTGGGCTGCCACTAGGGTTGTGGGGAGGCCCTGCAAAACTCCAAAGGAAATGGGTCCTGAAGTCTCTCTTTCTGATGTTAAAAACACTGATAGGCCTCCTTGAAAACACCGATAGACAGTGGTTCCATTTGGAGCTCATGGGATGCTCTGGTTGCCTCAGACTCACTGCAATAGTTACCTAGAAACTCACACTCTTTCAGGTGTATGTTTCTTTTTTCGAGGCAGGGAGGGGGTTTGCCAAGCAGAGCCAGAGAAGATCTTAAAGTTAGCTGTCCTCCCATTCCCTCTCAAAATTCCCCGCTACCCCCTCGACCTCCTAGTGTCTTATTGGGTCATGGGAAAAAAAGAGTCTGTTGTGGCAGACGACCTAGCTTGAGAAGGTGAGCTGAGCTCTGCAGACATCTGGCATCACAGTCCCTCGGTGGTAGGATTGGAGGGTGGTCTGTAAGCACTTTCTTGACGTGCTGGTGCTGAGCCTATGTATCCTGTGTGTGACCGTGGACATGTTTCTCCTTTTTTCTTGCTACATGTCTTCCTTGAAAGGTAAGTTTTACCTCTATACTTATTTGTACCTCTCTTGCCTCAATTAAAGATTTGAGGTCTCTAACTATTCCAAACACAGATGCAGTACAACCCAAAGCCACAAACACGAAAGTAACAAGATCAGGGCCAAGGACAAAGGAGGAAGGGGAGGAAGAAGCAGAGTAATTGCACCAGAGAGGGAAAGCTTTTAATTTAGGAAAGCAAATGCAATAGAGAACAGCACTCAGCTCCAAGCTCCCTGGCACCTTGGTGGGCAGTGGTCAGTTCATGTAATAACTGGATGAGTGCACCACCCTAAGGGCAGGTTGAAATGCCTGCTGGGGGCTCAGTGCTCTGTGAGCTGGTCGAGCTATTGCGTCTCTCGAAGTCTCTGTTTCCTCACCTATAAAATGAAGATTCATTCACTTGCCCATGAAAGGGGTCTTAAAGGAAAGGAAAGTGAAGTCACTTCAGTCGTGTCCGACTCTTTGCGACCCTATGGACCGTAGCCTGCCAGGCCCCTCCATCCATGGGATTATCGAGGCAAGAGTACTGGAGTGGGTTTCCATTTCCTTCTCCAGATAGCAGTCTGGAGAGAATGCAATTCAGTGATGAGGACAGTCGCTCCCTTGGCGTGGACTGTGCAGTCTCTCTTCTAAGTGTTTTGCACAGACAAGTTTAATCAATTCTAAGGTTTTTTTTTGTTTGCATTTTAATGAATCTGACATCGATTTATTAAAAAGAGCATTGTATCACAGATTATTTTGCAACATTTTTCTTTTGTTGTTGGACGTGAAATAAGGGTGTAATGTAGATGATTAGGTGAAATGTGTTATTAACTCATCAGTCCTTATAATAACTTTATGAGGTAGGTGGTGTTTTTGTCCCATTTTACAAGTGAGGAAGCTGAGGCAATGTAAGATTTAAATGATTTGTCCAAGGGCAAGCAGTGGAACTAGGAATATATCCTAGGCTGTTTGACTCTACTGCCACACAATACTGTGGCCTTTCATCAAGTAGTTCAGCAAGTATCATTTCAACAAAAATTTCACCGTTATGTACTGGAATGTACTTACCTGGTCCCTCTTAATGGCTGTGTTTTCCAAATGTTCTATTGTTATATGAAGTAATGCTGATACTATTCTTACACATTTATTTGTACAAGTGTTCCTTACATACCTGTTTATTGTCATCTGACTTTGCTTGTAAAATATGTAAAGATAAATTACATAGACAAATTTATCCATCATTTCTATTATGACTTTGGGGCCCTGATTTTTATACTTTAGAAAGATCGCCACTCTGCAATTATAGAGTAAAATGATTCATTCGTGAAAATATTTTTTTTTACTGTTAATAGAATTACAGTATGATCCAACAATTCCATTCCTGGATGTATATCTGAAGGAAATGAAAGCATTAACTTGAAAATACACATGCAACCCAATGCTTCCAGAAGCATTATTCACAGCAGTCAAGATATGGAAGCAACCTAAGTATTCATCAACAGATGAATGGATAAAGGATGACATGTGGTACATATGTACAGTGGACTATTACTCAGACATAAGAAAGAGTGAAATGTTTCCATTTGTAACAACATGGATGGACCTAGAGGGTATTATCCTTAGTGAAGTAAGTAAGACAAAGATAAATACTGTATATTGTGGTATGTATGTAAAATCTAAAAAATAAAATGAATGTATAAAACAAAACAGCAACAGACTCACACATATAGTGAACGAACTAATGGTTACAAGTGGGGACAGGGAAGGGAGGAGGGGCAAGATAGGGGTAGGGACCCACAGGTACAAACTACTATGTATAAACAAGCTACAAGGATATATTGTATAGCAGGAGGAGGACTATAGCTAATATTTTATAACTAAGTCGAGTATAATTATAAAAGTATTGAATCACCTTAACATCTGAAAGTAGTATAATATTGTGAATCAGCTATGATAAAACATTATTTTCAGGGACTTCCCTGGTGGTCCAGGGGCTAAGGCTCTGTGCTCCTAATGCAGGGGGCTGGGGTTCGATCCTTGGTCAGGGAACCAGATGCTGCATGCCATAACTAAGAGTTTGCACGCCACAACTAAAGACACTGTATGCCACAACAAAGATCGAAGGTCTGGAGTGCCAAAATAAGACCTTTAATTATTTAATAATAATTAAAAAAAACAACAAAGGAACAGTTTAATAGTCTCCAGGCTGCATCGGGGGTGGTGAAGGAAGGAGGAGACTTGGAGGGAGATACCTGAGTTTGAGAGCCAATTCTGCCTCTTGGGAGCGTGTTATCCTTTGAGTCTCAATTTTAGCACCTTCTAACGGCCATAACAACATCCCACTTACTACCTCACATAGTGGTTAAAGGACCAATTAAGATAATATATGTGAAATTACTTTCCAAACTCCGCAGTGCTATGCAAATGTGAGTTATTATGATGCCTTTCTAGCCAGGTATCTACTCTTTCACTTCCTGGCCCAATGATCTTGGTTCAGTTACTACAGAGAAAGAAGAGAAACACAGGGAACAGGGCTTCCCACAGTCACTAAAGCAGCTTGACTTAGAACTTGAAGCTGGCTGGGGTTGGGGGGGGTTGCGGGGAGGGATGTCTCACTGACCCCTGACTTAGCGAGGAAGCCTGAGGAAACCCTTCGGGAGTCTAGGGGCTCTGCCCCATGGGAGGGGATGAAGTCCTAGCCTTCAATACTCAAAATCTCTTAACACAATAAAACCTCTATGATTAAAGCTTCTAGCCCAAACAGAAATGGGATGGAAACCCCACTGTACCTGAGTCCCTGCCCTTAGGCATCTGTGGCCCTGGGCACTGTATGGCCACCTACACCAGTGCAGGGAGGAGGGGTCCCAGGATGCTCCCAGCTAGGCCTCACTGCCTGCAGCCCGAGAAGAGAAGGGGCAGCCATCCCGGGGAAGCAGGGACTGGTTTCAACAGGTCAGGCCAGGGGACAGGAAAAGCCAACTCCACCTCCTGGGGCCTTTCCCAGCAGAAGGAAGAAGTGCGAGGGGAAAGAGAGGAGTAGGCAGAGGCCACGAGCTGGGGAGTCAAGCAAAGAGCTACTGCTGCTGCTGCTAAGTCGCTTCAGTCGTGTCCGACTCTCTGCGACCCCATAGACGGCAGCCCACCAGGCTCCCCCGTCCCTGGGATTCTCCAGGCAAGAACACTGGAGTGGGTTGCCATTTCCTTCTCCAATGCATGAAAGTGAAAAGTGAAAGTGAAGTCGCACAGTCGTGTCCGACTCTTAGAGACCTCATGGACAGCAGCCTACCAGGTTCCTCCGTCCATGGGATTTTCCAGGCGAGAGTACTGGAGTGGGGTGCCACTGCCTTCTCCTCAAGCAAAGAAAAGAGAGTTGCAACAGAGAGAGGAAGTGAGGACAGGAGGAAGAGGTGAGCGGAAGCCACCCGGCCCAGCGACAATCGGAAGAACAAAGAAGCGGTTCCGGTTCGCAGGCCCCGCCGCCCCCCTGGGTCCTGTGGACCTGTTCTCAGCATCTCAGACTCCCCTCCACGCCTCATCCTCCTGGGAGACCGGCCGGCCCTTCCGAGCAGGGCCTGCCTTCCTTGGCAGCAGACAAAAGGCCATTTCTGAGTTGCACAGAAAGACGTGTTACTCTGCCAGCAGGGCCGGGTCAGGGCTGCCGGGCCCAGTCCTCGGGCGAGGGGAGCGCGGGCAGAAGGGGGGCTGTCAATCACCGGGAGCCCTCCGTGAAAGGGGCCCCTTGTCAACTTCCCCCGCCTTTGAAGTGCCTGGGATGGAGGTGCTCAATTAAAAGCCCATCAGTCTGTAAGTAAATCAACGCCTATCAGGCTTGTCACATCAAACAAACGATTATTACCCAAGCCCGCCCACCCCATTAATCTGGCTGTTCCTTCTTGACGGCTCAGGGTCAGGGCACCGTAAATCCTGTCCTGGATTGTAGCCACCTGGATCGGGATGAAAGCGCTGGCGCCACGAGCTCCGTTCCCAGGGTCTCCTGGAGGATGCAGGAGAGAGGAGAACCAGGGACAGAAAAGGAGGCAGGGACGCGGGGCAACGTGCAGAGGCCTGGAGCCGGACAGAGGGAGACACACAGAGAGAGGCAAAAATAAACTGAAGGAGCCAAAAAAAGAGATGGAGAGAGCGCCCGAGAGAACGGACCCAGGCAGACATCACTGGAAGACACCCAGAGGGGTTGAAATAGGTGCCATAAAAACTCACCCAGAGCGTTAAGAATGAATAGGTGCTTCTAGAAGACAAGGCGTCTGGAGGAAACGTCTCAGTCACTGGGTCCTGAGCCTCAGTGTCAGAGAGCGATCCGGGTTAGGCTCCTCGCATCCCCAGGGCACCCCCCCTCCCCCACAATGTGGCCCAGCCAAGGGAAGGGGGGTGCTTTGCTGACGGATGGATGCCCTGTAGGGGACATCTCAATATGCAGTGACCAGAAGTGGACTTTGCGCAATGAAAGGATCTGAGCAGACAAGCTGGGCTGAGTGTCGAATTCTGATGCTCTGGTGAGCGAGGCCCTGCGTTCCAGGGCATTTCTTCCGGGCTCCGTGGGCTGTGTTGTAGACCCTGCTCCTGAGATGGGCTCTGGCTTTCCCCGGGGCAGACCCGAAGGAGGAGGCGGGGAGGAAAAAGAGAGGACGGGACAGCTGCGTTTGGAGCTTGAGGGAGCCGCGGGGTAGGAGGAGAAGGACTGGGGAGGAGAGAGGAAGGGGGTTAGCGTCGCGGTTGGAGGAACAAGGCCTGCTATTTAAGGATCGGCAAGGACAGTCTTTCCCCAGACGTCTGTTCCAGAAGGTGCCTCGAGGCGTCCCTCACCCTGCCTCGTGATGTTGCCTATCTGAAAAGGGCCAGCATGTGCCTCTCCACTGCTAGAGGAGTAATTCCCCAAGGAAAACCGAAGATGGACGTGGAGCAGGGGAGACGGAGGAGGGGAACTTCCTTCCCTTTCCCCACCACAAAGCTGGATGTTGGTGGTGACTTCTTTTTAAAAAATTTTTAAATCTACTTTTAATTGGAGGATATGGTGGTGACTTCTTACAAGACAAAAAAAGAAAATCCTGAAGAAGGAAACTGGACCTCTATCTTACCCCCTACACAAAAATCAGCTCAAACTGGACTAAAGATTTGAACATGGTACAAACTACTAGGTATAAAATAAGCTGCAAGGAGATATTGTACAGCACAGAGAATATAGACTATATTTTATAGTAACTTTAAATGGAGTGTAAGCTATAAAAATATTGAATAACTACATTGTTCATCTGAAACTAATATAATTTGCAAGTCAATGATACTTCAATAATTAAAAAAAAAAAATTGAACTTAAGACCTGAAGCTGAAAAACTCTTAGAAAAAGCCTAGGTGGTAAATTCCTTGACATTAGTCTTGGTGATGATTTTCTGGGATTGACCTAGAAAGCAAAGCCAAAAAAGGCAAAAATAAGCAAATGGGAGCTACAAACTAAAAAGCTTCTGCACTGCAAAGGCAACCATCAGTGAAATGAAAAGACAACCCACAGATAAGGAGTTAATATCCAAAGCATAACAGAATTCATACAGCTCAATAGCAAAAACTCAATCTGATTAAAAAAATGGGCAGTGAAATCGAGTAGACATTTTTCCAAAGAAAACAAATATTCAACAGGTACATGAAAAGGTGCTAGGTATCACTAATCATCAGAGAAGTACAACTCAAAACCACAAGGAAAAGTCATCTTTTAGAGTGGCTGTCATCAAAAAGACAAGAGGTAAGTGCTGGCAAGGATGTGGAGAAAAGAGAACCCTTGTGCATGCTTACTGGGAATTCAATTGGTGCAGCTACAATGGAAACAGTATGGAAGTTCCTCAAAAGTTAAAAATAGAACTACCATGTGATCCAGCAATTCTACTTCTGGGTGTATATTCAAAGGAAAGGAAAACAGGATCTTCAGCAGATAGCTGAACTCCCATGTTCGCGGCAGCCCTTTTCTCCGTAGCTGAGACGGGGAAGTAACCTAAGGGTCCCTCAGAGGATAAATGGATAAAGCAGATACGATATCTATATCTATATATTTATATCTGTAAAATATATAGGTATATTAGCTATAAGATATATAGGTATATATAGAAGATATATGGGCTTTCCCAGTGGCTCAATGGTAAAGAATCCACCTGCAATGCAGAAGCTACAGGAGACGTGGGTTCAATCCCTGAGTTGGGAAGATCCCTTGGAGGAGGGCATGGCAACTCACTCCAGTATTCTTGCCTGGAGAATCCCCATGGACAGAGGAGCCTGGCAGGCTACAGTCCATAGGGTCACAAAGAGTCAGACACGATTGAAATGACTTAGCACTCATACGTCAGTTACATCTCAATAAAGCTGAATGGCGGGGGCGGGGGGGAATTCTTGAAGATACTCCAGACATTTACTGCATGATAGGAAGTGCTCACTGCAAATCCCAAAGGCAGGCCACCACCACTGCAGCCATAGGCTTGGACCAGTGGGCAGGGTTTTCTCTCAAGCCAGCTGCCCATCACTCTACCGTAAACTCTTCCTTCTGTCACCAAGACCCAGGAGTACAGCAGCAAATTCCTTATTCCTTTGAGTTGATAGACACGTTGACCCATTGTTAAGTGTCAGTCAGACCATTTGCACAGTTGAGAAATTGGATATAGATACTTTACAGTATGAGAGAATTGTCTGTCCTTCATATTTTCATTCATTCAACCAAAATGTGGTATTTACCAACTTACAGGTCCTTTTCTAAGTCCCAGGAATATAGCAATAAATTTGATGGGCAAGGTCAAGGGATATGTGCATGCTTTTTAAAAGAACTGGAGTGTTTGAACTCATCTTTATTTATATTGTCTACCTGATGCAAAGAACTGACTCATCAGAAAAGACCCTGACACTGGGAAAGATTGAAGGCAGGGAGACAAGGGGCTGGAAGAGGATGAGATGGTTGGATGGCATCACCGCCTCGATGGACATGAGTCTGAGCAAGCTGCAGGAGCTGCTGATGGACAGGGAAGCCCGGTGTGTTACAGTCCATGGGGTTGCAAAGAGTTGGACACGACTGAGTGACTGAACTGACTGATGCCCTCATCACATAGGTATTTGCTGAGCATGTACTATGTCTATGTAATGTGGACCACAAAGAAGGCAAGGAAGAATCAGAAACTAATTCTGTCCACCCAGAGGAAAGGTAAGATACACCTCACAAATTAATTGAGTGCATAGTTTAAAGTGTTAGGTGCTATAAGCCAAGAAAGGACAGGAAAAAGTTCAGAGAGAAAAGATAATTTATCCAGGTTCCTCCTTTCTTAGTGAAGGTCTGGAATGCAGGCACATGTTAACTGTCCCATCATGGCAACTTTCAAATCCACTCCATGATATGGTACAGTGTGGGTTTTATTTATTATTTATTGCTGGTGTTATTGAAGGTAATGACAACATGGTTGATTGTCATTGTTACTGAGGATACATCATTATACCCTTCTCTAGGAGGCAGGTGTTAAAACCCTGGAATTCCATTTCAGGCCTTGTTGGGAGTTGGGTATGGTTGAGAACTCCCAGAAATTGGAGATGTGCCTCTCGCAGGAGGCAGAGAGCTGCAGAGGTTAAGTGAGTGCGCTCTGAAACCAGACTGCAATTCAAAACCTGCCTTCTGAGGCTGGCTCTCACGCTTGCCTGCTGTGAGGCCACGGGCAGATCACTTGAACTCCCTGTGTGTGTTTCCCCATCTGTTAAATTGGGGTGATCACAGTACCGGCCTCATACGGTTATACGACAATTAAATGCATGTAAAGCATTCACAGCAGTGCTCGACAGACAGTGTCGTGTATACTCAGTAATGCCTGTCATTATTATTGCTCAGCCTCATACAAAGTGGATTCTTGAAGGGACAATCAGCGTGGTGCTCGGAGGACACTTATTCAATTAATGCAACTGTCTTCCTGTATTTAAATATCTCTGAAGGTCATTTATATGAATTTAGTTTACAAACTCTTCCTGAGTGCAGCACATGCATTCTGAATATCTGAGTAGTTTTTTTTTTTACTAAAATAATTTTTGTTCACATTTAATGTAATATATGATACATACAAAAGGGTATAGGTTTGCATCTGGTATGTAAATTTAAAGCATCTGTGTGTTTTCCTATCCGATTTTCTGGTCTGTCCTCCAGAAGTGACCGCTATCCTGAATCTCGTGTTTATTACCCCTTTGCTTAAAAAAAAAAAAAATCAAAGTATAACATACATCACAGTAAACCTCACAAACTTTCAGTGTATAGCCTGATTATTATATTTTTGAGAAAGTATGCACTTATGTAACTACACCTAGATCAAGATATGACCTATTACTGATACTCTAACAGCTTCTCTGACATCCCTTCTCATCCTCTTTCACCATAAGGTAACCACTGTTCTGAATCATGTCACCAGAAATTAAGTTTGGAATTATTATGTATGTATTCTTATGTCTGGGTTTCCCTTGTGGCTCAGACAGTAAAGAATCTGCCTGCAATACGGGAGGCCCAGATTTGATCCCTGGGTGGGGAAAATCCCCTGGAGAAGGGACTGGTAACCTACTCCAGTATTCCTGCCTGGAGAATCCCGTGGATGGAGGAGCCTGGCGGGCTACAATCCACAGGGTGGCAAAGAGCTGCACACGACTCGACTGAGCCACACTTTCACTTGTTTATCCTTGTGTCTACCTCCTTTCAGCCAGCATTGTATTTGCGAGATTCATCCATGTTCGTCTATCCATATGTATTAGTTGTTCATTCTTCACTGGTTGAGTGACTTTCCACTGTGTGAATAAACCACCCAGTTTATTCATTCATTCTACTATTAATAGACATTTGTGTTGTGTCCATTTTTTGGTGGTTATAAATAAGGTTGCCGTGAACTTTCCTGCATATGTCTTTTGGCACATGTCTGTATTTATTTTTGTTAGGTGTAAGAGGAGTGTAATTATTGTGTCATAAAGTATGAACATATTATAATAGATACTTCCAAGCAATTTTCCCAAGTGGTTGTACCAATTTACGTACCTTACCACCAGGACTGTTTGACTTCTAGTTGCTGTACATCCTTGATAGTACTTGGTATTGTTATTTAAGCAAGAATTTTTTAGTCATTTTGGTGAGTGGAGTGGGCTATTTTTCTTGATCTGTATTTCAGTTGCATCTATTAATTCTGGTGCTTCACTGATATTCAGTTCAAAATATTTTCTAATCTCTCTATGTATGGCAAATAGCTCTCATTCTGTGTTTGCCTTTTCTTTTTATTGATGTAATTTTTGTTGTTTGTTAGACACGATATTTTAATGTAACTTTTTTTTTTTCTTTGATCAATGGGTTATTTAGAAAAGTATATGTCTTAATTTCTGGACATCTGGGGTTTCCTGTTTAAGTTTCTGTTTTGAGTCTCCTGCTCAATTTAACTGTCATCAGAGAATGTATCTGAATGACATTTACCCTTTAAAGGACACTCATAGAAGTATGAGAAAAATCTCTAAATTGTGGATTGTATTTTCTCCCTTGATTCTGTCAGTTTTTGCTTTATATATTTTGAAGCTATTATGTGTGTACAAATTTGGAATTGCTATATTTTTCTGTTTTATCAACCCCTTTTTCATTAGGAAATGTTATTCAGTAAAACTCCTTGCCTTAAACGCTGCTTCGTCTGATACTTGTTGAGGTGCCCCATCTTTCTTTAGTTAATCTTTGCTTTGAGTATCTTTCTTCATCCATCCTTTTAGTTTCAATCTTCTCCAGTTATGTATTGCTCTGTAACAGAGCACCTCGAAACCTGGTGGACAAACCAACAGCTCTTTTGTCTCTGTCATAGGTTTTTTGGGTCAGGAGTTTGGATGGAGCATAGCAGAGATGTCTTATATCTGTTCTACGATGTCTGGAGTTGTGGCTGGGAACGCCTGAATGATTGTGGGCTGGAGTTATCTGATGACTTTTTCACTTACTGGCTGGTACTCAGACCAGGATAACTGGAGACTGGGCTCAGTGAGGACTTTCTGTGTAACTTGGGTTCAAAATTCTCCAAGCCGGGCTTCAGCAATATGTGAACCGTAAACTCCCTGATGTTCAAGCTGGGTTTAGAAAAGGCAGAGGAACCAGAGATCAAATTGCCA
>SJYX01014688.1:93922-156556 GCA_006410675.1 Oreotragus oreotragus
ATTTTTACTTTATTTTACTTTACAGTACTGTATCGGTTTTGGCATACATTGACATTAATCTGCCACAGGTGTACATGAACTCCCAAACAGGAACCCCCCTCCCCCCTCCCACCCCACATCATCCCTCCGGATCATCCCCATGCACCAGCCCCAAGCATCCTACATTCTGCATCAAACATATACTGGCGATTCGTTTCTCACATGATAGTATACATATTTCAGTGCTATTTTCCCAAATCATCCCACCCTCTCCAGTCCAAAAGTCTGCTCTACACATCTGTGTCTCTTTTGCTGTCTTGCGTACAGGGTCCTCATTACCATCTTTCTAAATTCCATATATATGTGTTAGCACACTGTATTGGTGTTTTTCTTTCTGGCTTACTTCACTCCGTATAATCGGTTCTAGTTCCATCCATCCTATTAGAACTGATTCAAATGTATTCTTTTTAATGGCTGAGTAATACTCCATTGTGTATATGTACCACAACTCTTTTCTTTCTTGTTTATTTTTTGGCCCAATTTGTTACAATATCACTTCTGTTTTATGTTTTGTTATTTTCTCTCTCTGTTTTTTGGCCATGAGGCGTGTGAGATCTTAGGTCCTCAACCAGGGATCGAACTTGTGCTCCCTGCAATGGAAGGCAAAGTTTTAACCACTGGACCGCCAGGGAAGTCCCTATTCAGTGCTTAATTTCAGTAATTTTCCTGTTTTCATTTCAAATGTGTTTCCATTTGACTCTTTCCTGAACAGATTCCAGTTCTTGGGTAATATTTTCTATCCTTTCTCTTCTTTTTTTTTGTGTGGAATGCATAAATAATAACTATTAAAAATTTCCCATTAGATAACTAATATCTGCACCATTGTTTTTTCTGTTTATCTATTTATTTATGTATTTATTTTTCATCTTGGTTTTGAGTCATTTGATCTTATCTCCTGCCTGGTTATTATGTTTCTAAGATTCATCTGTGTTGTTGCAAGTAGCTGTAATATAATTCATCTGTTTTTACTAATTTCTAATATTTCACAGTGTGACTGGATCACAGTTTGCTTCTTCTGTTGGCTCACTGAAGGTCGTGTGGTTTGTAGAATCATTAAAAAAGTCATTCACTTTTAAGTTTCTTGAAGCCCTTTAAAATAATTAATTCTGCAGTGATTTTGAGCTAGAGAGCCAGCCTGTGCAGTGTGTTTTGACCATGCTGGCAATGAACCCTTTCAGTGATGTAAATACCAGAATGTGCTATGAATACTATTTCTCCATGATGGTCTCTTTCTGTATCCCCAAATAAGCCCAGTAAAATTTCAGAACTGTTTATTTGCAGTTGCATTGGCCACATGGGTGGGTAGTTGGCTTCAATTTGAGGGTGCGGAAGTCAGGAGCTGGGCAGGATCAGCTCATTCTCTGCAGCGTGAGATGGAGGCCGCTTGACGGAACCAGGTTTATTTAGTCAGTCTCTTCAAGAGGCCATGAACGAAACTGGAATAAAAACTTAGGAGGCTGGTGTCTGAGCATGCTTCTAGTCTCCTGGGAAGCAAATCCAGCTCCAAAGTTCATGTACATCATCTAAAGTCCTGGAGACAGTTTTTCAAAGTGTCTGAGGGAGACGCTGGGTGTTTTGTTGGAACCTGGGCATGTAGAGGCCGGGTGGGGGGATGGAAAGAGCGCAGAGAACTTTCAGGCTGATCTGGATTTGAACCCTACTAGATGTTTACAGTGATGACTTATTTAGCTTCCTTTTTTGATTCTCTCATCTCTAAAGTGGTCATACTGGTACCTTTTAAACTGGATTCTTGTGAGAATTTTATGCCAAATTATGTTAAAGATAGGGATTTCCCAAGTGGTGCTACTGGTAAAGATGCCACTTGTCATTGCAGGAGACTCGGGTTTGATCCCTGGGTTGGGAAGATCCCCTGGAGAAGGGAATGGCAAACCAGTCCAGTATTCTTGCCTGGACAAATCCATGGACAGAGGAGCCTGGTGGGTACAATCCATGGGCTCACAAAGACACAACTGAAGTGACTTAGCACACATGCATATTAAAGATGACTGGCGTAATGCCTGGAAATAATTAAAAAATATTTATTTACTTATTGGCTGTGCTGGGTCTTAGGTGTGGCTTATGGGATCCTCCATTTTCATTGCACCACTTTAGTTGTGGCAAGCAAGCTCTTAGTTTCGGCAAGTGGGATCTAGTTCTCTCACCAGGGATTGAACCTGGGCCCCCTTTACTGGGAGCACAAAGTCTTAGTGACTGGACCACCAGAGATGCCCCATGTCTGGCAATATTAGGTGTTCAATATAAGGTAGCTCTGTGTCATTTCAGTCACTCATCATTACTGTCACCATTATTATGCAGGAAACTTCGGCCATGATCAAGGCTCTAGGACCTCTCGGGGGGCAGGCAATCTCTGCTGCCCTGCTATTCGATCTGGTAAGTTTGTGGTCCTGGGCAATTTCTTAAGTCACTGCTCTTTCCCAAGGCTTGGTCCCTTACAAAGAGGGAAGGAGAAGGGCTCTAACTGATTAGGAATGGGGAGAATCAGATTTAGGGCAAAGCCTGCTATAACAGAGTCAAATGTCTACAAACTGACAATCAAGTTGAAGAGGGAGACAGGTTATGCCACCATTCATTCGTACAGGGGAAATCCACACATGGCAGAAGACTTTCATCGATGCGATGGGGCTTAGGCCTGTCACTGAATCCAGCTGGTTTTTAAATACATGGACAGCTGATATCTGCATAGACTAAGAAGAGAACCAGTTTAGGGGACCTACCTGGTACTAGGGAGGTGAACTAATGATGTACCAATTCAAGTTTGGTTTTGTGCTCTGGTTCATGGCAGGGGTTCACGGAGCAAGGTTCTGATCAACCATTTTCTAACGTCGTGCTTGTTCATGTGTTGGATCATTTATTCATGAAACACTTTTATGAAACGTCTCCCATATGGCCAGCGCACTGTTAGGTGCTGTGGGGAATACAGAAAGATATATATGTGTATATATGTAGAGTGAGCCTTGAGTTCAGCAAATTCTTTTCTATGGCTTATATATGAGAAAGTAGCTATAAAACATGGAATAAAGTGGTGAGGTCATAAGGTCCTAAAAGAAGTGCAGATGAGCTTTTCCTGGTGGCCCAGTGATAAAGAATCCACCTGCCAATGTAGGGACACAGGTTCGATCCTTGGTCTGGGAAGATCTCACATGGCACAGAGCAGCTAAGCCTATGTACTGCAACTATTAATCCTGTGCTCTGGAACCTGGGAACTGCAACTACTGAGCCCACACGCACTAAAACCCATTCTCCACCACAAGAGAAGCCACTGCAACGAGAAGCCTGCACACAACCGGAGAGTAGCCCCGCTAGCTGCAGCTAGACAAAAGCCTGTGCAGCAATGAAGGCCCAGCACAGCCATAGGTAAATAAAAATAAACTAATGAAATTATTAAAAATGTGCAGGTTAAATTTTAGAAATGTTCAGAAGAAGAGAGGGCATTACCTGTAGGTGGATAGTGTGAGGTCTATTCTTGTTGCCTCCAATCTCACCCTTCTCCATTTAATTCTTTTTGTCATCGCCACCCTAATCATTCTAAAATATCCCTTTCAGCAAGCCCAGCTTTTTCTTAAAACCCTGAAATGATTTTCTGTTTCCCACTGAACCAATTTCAAAGTCGCGTTCAGATTGTCTTAATATCTCTAGCTCTGCAGGTATGATTTATTCTTTCTCCTTGGATGAGAGTTGGAGGGATGGGGGTAACGTCGATTGCCTGGCATATTTTCGGCCTTCCACGTATAGCCCGTGATTTTGGCCTCAGTGTATCTTCCCTTGGGAATGTTGTCTGTGGGAATCTTTTTTCTTGTTGATGTCCTTTCCTCCATGTGTTTGTGTACGGTAATGAATTACAGGTTTTACCCTCAAGAGGCAAAGGACTTCCACACTTGGCCTTTGAGCTGTAGCCTGAGCTGAAGAGTGGACAGTCTGGCTTCTGTTGGTGGATAGATAGCCCAGGTTCTACCAGTTCCTAGTTTCAGGTAGGGAGCCTGGCTCTTGCTTGTGGGCTTTCTGACCTTGACTTGGCATTTGAGCCTCAGCCTCTGTAGCTTGTGTTTTCCTGAAGACCCGGAGGCTTTAGGTGGCTCACTCCCTATTATCTGTATCTCTACCCCCAATCTGACTTCTGACCGAAGCCCAGAGTGGTGGGCTCTTGTATTCAGTTGCCCATTATCACCTCTATTTGGTTGTCCGGCTTCCCTGGTGGTTCAGCTGGTAAAGAATCCGCCTGCAATGCGGAAGAGCTGGGTTCAACCCCTGGGTTGGGAAGATCCCCTGGAGAAGGGAACTGGCTACCCACTCCAGTATTCTGGCCTGGAGAATTCCATGGACGATATAGTCTATGGGGTCGAAAAGAGGTGGACATGACTGAGCGACTTTCACTTTAACTGTCATGCCATCTCAGGTTTAATGTGTTCAGAACTGGACTCCTGATGTGTTAATGCATGTTAAAACAGAAGGAGAAGAAGGCAAAAGAGGATGAGAAGGTTGGATGGCATCACTGAAATGGACATGAACTTGGGAAAACTCCGGGAGATGGTGAGGGAGAGGGAAGCCTGGCATGCTGCAGTTCATGGGTCTCAAAGAGTCAAACACGACTTGGCAAGTGAACAACAACAGCATTAAACATCCCATGAATAAAGGCTTATCGAGTGCCTGTTTCTTAGTGCCACTTTAACAGCTGTGATCTGATTTATGCTGTTAACTATATATACATTAGAGCTATATGGGTCCATACATGGCATAGCATGTGTGTGTGTGTAGACCATAGTTATCCGGGTTGACTCAGATGTGCTTTGCTTTAGATTCTCTGACAACCTCAAGATTTATAAGAAAGCACTTTTTGGATAAGAGCAGTACTGAAGCCAAGATATCCTTGTTGCATGGTTTGGCCTTACTTATTATGAGAGGGCAAGTAATTCTCACAGCTTCTCTCCCGCTCCAGACCCTTGAAAAGTATACTCAACACTACGTGCATCAGAATCCCTAGGGGTTCTTGTTAAAAAGACTGCTTTTTGGACACCCTCAAGCTAAACTTTCTAGGCTGGGGCCTAGGGAATAGGACTGACAAAGGCGTATTTTTTGATTATTATTAAGTAACTTTTACTTTCATTAGAAGAGGGTAGCAAAGACTCCCAGCAGATTACAGAATAGAGAAGAAAGTCTTTTCTTGCTGCTTTACAGTTCTCTGAAGCAGCATAATCCAGCTGGAACCAGAATCTGTGTTTCTTGTTTCATAGCAGGGCTGAAAAGAACTGAAATTGAATGTCACAGAATGTGAGGTAATCCACCCTAAAATGGCATCCTTCAAATTGTCCAACTTCAAGCAGTTAGTATCCTATTTCTAGTTTTTTTCAGGCTTACTAACTTGAATACCTTTGTCTTCTATTATTCTTTCACATTGTGTGCGATTTTTGAACTTGGTATATGACATGGATCATTTTCCTTTCTCATTTTCATATTAAAACAGTCTGAGCTTTCATTCTTTCATGTTTGGATTTTTTTCATTCTTTCCACTAGCCAGAAAGGCATATTTTTAATGTGTTCTTCAGGTTATTATTATTATTTTTAAAAAATTTGGCCCCATTATGTGGCAGTTCCCCAACCAGGGATTGAACCCATGGCCCCTGCAGTGAAAGTGTGGAGTCTTAACCCCTGGACTACCAGAGAAGTCCCTTCAGGTTATTCTTAAGTGCACTGTGATTTGAGAACCACTGCCTGAATCCATTTTCTCCTTTGGCAAATCATTTGAAATATTTATGGCAGAGACTATTCCAAGGAGCTCAGAAAAGAGGGGGCTGACTTGCAGCCACCCCTTTCCACACTGAGGTTGTCATGAATGCCACGGAGACCTGGTTTGGCCACATTCAATGCCTATGTCCATCTTGCCGAGTATGGCTTTGGACCCTACTAGAACTTTCCAGAACTACCATTGCTACTTAAGCATTCTTTTCCGTGCTTTTCATCTTGTTGGTCTAACCACGTAAATGTCAGCAAAGGATGATGAACCTTATCATTAACATTGACCAACTGTCCTGGTTTGCTCCAAATTGAGAGGTTTTGTGGGATACAGGGGTGTCAGTGTCCAAGCCACAGAGGTCCCAGCCAACTAGGATGAGTTTGGTCAGCCTAAGAAATGGGTCCTACAGACCTTATGTGTTAAAACGAATGCTTTAGGAAATAACATATTTGAAATCCATGCGGGTTATAAAATAAAGGAGCCCAGTGTGGGATGAAATGTATCCTGGGATTAGTCAGATTTGTGGTAGAGGACTGGGCAGTTCACGATGTTCAAGAGCAGGCAGATCCTCCCACGTAGCTGTCCTGTGGGAGGAGGTGGCCCCTTTTCTTCCAGATCACGCTGGGCTGGCCACAGTGGTGGGAACACCACATCTGGAGTGAGGAAGTTCTGTTTCTGAGCTCTGAGAGGAAGCTGCTGGTCAGACTCGACAATAGTTGTCTGGTGCCTTGTTCCACATTCCTGAGTTGTGGTGAGGGTGATGGGAGTGCTGTGAGGAGGTCAAGGTCAAAAAGAAGATGGCTGCCGGGGTCAATCTCCTTACGCAGCTTGAACACGCAGCCTTGACCTCGTAATCAGCCGGGTCCACCCAGCTCTGCCTTTCACCCGGAACATTCCTAGCCAGGCTTGGGCGCTCTGGAGTCCTCTTCCCCTATTCCTGTCTGGTATAGGAGAAGGCAGGGGATAGGTGTCTCTGCTGTTTGCAGGCACAAGTCCTTCTTCCGTGGGAGCAGGAATTCCTTTACAATCTTCAACTTGTGTGCTGTTTGAGTTTTTCTTCTTGAAAATGGTTTTCTTTTGTATTTTTCCATGGGAAATGTCAACAAGGCTTCTCAGAGTAAACTTGTTGTGTGTGTGTGTGTGTGTGTGTGTGTGTGTGTCCGTGTGCATGTGGGCAGGGTTGTGAATGGGATGGAAAAAGACCCACCACTGATTGGGTGGGCTCTTGATGGCCACTGCTTTACCAGCCACTGCATCATTCAGTTCTCAAGACAATCCTGAGGGTAGTAAGGATCCTTAAACATGCTTAAGCTGGCACACATATAAGTGGACAGCTTGTAAGTGGCAGAGTCAAATGCAGTTCCTACCTTTGACCTCAATGAACTTCTCCACACAAACGAATCACGTTGTTTGTCATGTCTGTAAAGCTAATGGGAAAGTAGAAATTCTATAAATATTTGGCTAATCTGATTACAGAACCAGCCACTCTGGAAATTCAAGCAAAAGAATGATCTCTGGAGATCTGTGTTATTTAGTTTTTTTCCTCTGTCCAGAGCTACTTTTTGCCTCCTTGGTCTTCCTCACCTTCTTAACACTAGAGACCATGACAGTGATAGTAATGACCATATGGCTGGCTCTGTGATGATAAAGGACATTGTCTCCCAACCTAATGAAGCTAGCAAAGGTTTTCGTTTGAACCCAATGCAACTGTTCTTGTTTCTTTGTTTTCTAGTCCATTCTTTCAAGAACAGTGTGCATTTTTGAAATTAACATTGTAGACTGATTTTATCTGGGAATTCCCTAGTAGTCCAGTGGTTAGGACCCTAAGCTTTCATTACAGGGGCCATGAGTTCATTCCCTGGCCAGGGGACTAAGCCCCCACACGCCATGCGAGGTGTGGCCAAAAAAGCCCCACAGAACTCCCTAGACTGCTTTTATCCTTTAAAATCTTGTTTAGAAGTAATTTCACCAAATAGAAGCTTGAGTTAAACATTTACCTTTCCAGATAGAGACTTTCTTTTTGCAGATGCTGCCTGCCAATTTGTATGAGGACCAACCTGTGTGAAAAAGAGATTATTTTTTAAAAGCTTTTTCATTTCCTACTTAAAAATGGGCAACCAACCAAGAGTAGCATTTGAGTGTACTGCCTTCTTATCATTTCCCTATAATCAAAAGTGTGTAATATAATTGTGATATGATTCTGATGATGAAACTTTGTATTTTATATTGTACTTACAAATGAGTCTGTGTCTGTGTCTGTGTAGGGGTTTAACTGTGTACCGTTGTGTGGTTTCACTGTGTACTGTTGCGTGCATGTACACACACACACACACACACACACACACACACACACACACACACAGATCCAGCCCTGCTCCTTTCCTCCAAACACCTGATGGTAATAACTCTTCCCTCCGTCTCGGAGACTGGGGAGGAACACAGTCCCTCTTTCCAGGGTTCTGATGCTGCGATGGGACGTTGGGACACACTGCCTGTCAGCTTCCCAGGGCATTGCTGCCTGTGACTTTCCCTTTGCAGGAAGAGGAACTCTGGTCCCACCCCGCTTCTCCTTTGACTGTGACCAGGCAGCTTGTAAAGACTGCAAGTCTTTCTCCTGGTGTCAGAAAGTGCTTCAGCGGACAGTTTCGTCTTTTTCATTTTGCCGGTGTCCCCTGTTCACTTTCAGGATTTCAGAACAAATCTCTTTGGGTAATACGGTAAGGGTGGGGAGGAGTAATGACACCAGTTTTTCTTTTTTATAAATATATTAAATAGATTTATTGAGGTATAGTTTACCTACCATAAAATTCACCGATTGTTAAGTGTACAGCTTGGTGAGTTTAGTAAATTTATTGTGCAACCTTCACTGCAATCCAGTTCTAGAACATTTCTATCACCCCAGCATCACACTGTGTGACATACCCCAGAATCTCTTGGCACCCATTTAAACTGCATCGCCACTCCCGGCCTTAGTCCTGGGCAACCACTCAACTACCTTCTGTTTCCAGAGATTTACCCTCTTTAGAACTATCTTACAAATGAGGTCATATAGTATTTATTCCTTTCTNCAGTGTGGGATGAAATGTATCCTGGGATTAGTCAGATTTGTGGTAGAGGACTGGGCAGTTCACGATGTTCAAGAGCAGGCAGATCCTCCCACGTAGCTGTCCTGTGGGAGGAGGTGGCCCCTTTTCTTCCAGATCACGCTGGGCTGGCCACAGTGGTGGGAACATCACATCTGGAGTGAGGAAGTTCTGTTTCTGAGCTCTGAGAGGAAGCTGCTGGTCAGACTCGACAATAGTTGTCTGGTGCCTTGTTCCACATTCCTGAGTTGTGGTGAGGGTGATGGGAGTGCTGTGAGGAGGTCAAGGTCAAAAAGAAGATGGCTGCCGGGGTCAATCTCCTTACGCAGCTTGAACACGCAGCCTTGACCTCGTAATCAGCCGGGTCCACCCAGCTCTGCCTTTCACCCGGAACATTCCTAGCCAGGCTTGGGCGCTCTGGAGTCCTCTTCCCCTATTCCTGTCTGGTATAGGAGAAGGCAGGGGATAGGTGTCTCTGCTGTTTGCAGGCACAAGTCCTTCTTCCGTGGGAGCAGGAATTCCTTTACAATCTTCAACTTGTGTGCTGTTTGAGTTTTTCTTCTTGAAAATGGTTTTCTTTTGTATTTTTCCATGGGAAATGTCAACAAGGCTTCTCAGAGTAAACTTGTTGTGTGTGTGTGTGTGTGTGTGTGTGTGTCCGTGTGCATGTGGGCAGGGTTGTGAATGGGATGGAAAAAGACCCACCACTGATTGGGTGGGCTCTTGATGGCCACTGCTTTACCAGCCACTGCATCATTCAGTTCTCAAGACAATCCTGAGGGTAGTAAGGATCCTTAAACATGCTTAAGCTGGCACACATATAAGTGGACAGCTTGTAAGTGGCAGAGTCAAATGCAGTTCCTACCTTTGACCTCAATGAACTTCTCCACACAAACGAATCACGTTGTTTGTCATATCTGTAAAGCTAATGGGAAAGTAGAAATTCTATAAATATTTGGCTAATCTGATTACAGAACCAGCCACTCTGGAAATTCAAGCAAAAGAATGATCTCTGGAGATCTGTGTTATTTAGTTTTTTTCCTCTGTCCAGAGCTACTTTTTGCCTCCTTGGTCTTCCTCACCTTCTTAACACTAGAGACCATGACAGTGATAGTAATGACCATATGGCTGGCTCTGTGATGATAAAGGACATTGTCTCCCAGCCTAATGAAGCTAGCAAAGGTTTTCGTTTGAACCCAATGCAACTGTTCTTGTTTCTTTGTTTTCTAGTCCATTCTTTCAAGAACAGTGTGCATTTTTGAAATTAACATTGTAGACTGATTTTATCTGGGAATTCCCTAGTAGTCCAGTGGTTAGGACTCTAAGCTTTCATTACAGGGGCCATGAGTTCATTCCCTGGCCAGGGGACTAAGCCCCCACACGCCATGCGAGGTGTGGCCAAAAAACCCCCACAGAACTCCCTAGACTGCTTTTATCCTTTAAAATCTTGTTTAGAAGTAATTTCACCAAATAGAAGCTTGAGTTAAACATTTACCTTTCCAGATAGAGACTTTCTTTTTGCAGATGCTGCCTGCCAATTTGTATGAGGACCAACCTGTGTGAAAAAGAGATTATTTTTTTAAAGCTTTTTCATTTCCTACTTAAAAATGGGCAACCAACCAAGAGTAGCATTTGAGTGTACTGCCTCCTTATCATTTCCCTATAATCAAAAGTGTGTAATATAATTGTGATATGATTCTGATGATGAAACTTTGTATTTTATATTGTACTTACAAATGAGTCTGTGTCTGTGTCTGTGTAGGGGTTTAACTGTGTACCGTTGTGTGGTTTCACTGTGTACTGTTGTGTGCATGTACACACACACACACACACACACACACAGAGATCCAGCCCTGCTCCTTTCCTCCAAACACCTGATGGTAATAACTCTTCCCTCCGTCTCGGAGACTGGGGAGGAACACAGTCCCTCTTTCCAGGGTTCTGATGCTGTGATGGGACGTTGGGACACACTGCCTGTCAGCTTCCCAGGGCATTGCTGCCTGTGACTTTCCCTTTGCAGGAAGAGGAACTCTGGTCCCACCCCGCTTCTCCTTTGACTGTGACCAGGCAGCTTGTAAAGACTGCAGGTCTTTCTCCTGGTGTCAGAAAGTGCTTCAGCGGGCAATTCCGTCTTTTTCATTTTGCCGGTGTCCCCTGTTCACTTTCAGGATTTCAGAACAAATCTCTTTGGGTAATACGGTAAGTGTGGGGAGGAGTAATGACACCAGTTTTTCTTTTTTATAAATATATTAAATAGATTTATTGAGGTATAGTTTACCTACCATAAAATTCACCGATTGTTAAGTGTACAGCTTGGTGAGTTTAGTAAATTTATTGTGCAACCTTCACTGCAATCCAGTTCTAGAACATTTCTATCACCCCAGCATCACACTGTGTGACATACCCCAGAATCTCTTGGCACCCATTTAAACTGCATCGCCACTCCCGGCCTTAGTCCTGGGCAACCACTCAACTACCTTCTGTTTCCAGAGATTTACCCTCTTTAGAACTATCTTACAAATGAGGTCATATAGTATTTATTCCTTTCTGTTGGCTTCTTGAGATTCATCCATATTGTTGCAGGTAACAATACTTCATTCCTTTTTATTGCAGAATTTATAGATAGGATTTTGTTATATGGCTATACCACATTTTGTTTATCTGTTCATCTGTTGATAGACAGTTGGGTCATTTCCACCTTTTAGCTGTAGTGAATAATGCTGCTGTGAACATCAGTGCACAAATATCTCTTTGGGTCTCTGCCTTCACTTCTTTTGAGTGTATCTCTAGAAGTGGAATTACTATATCACATTGTAATTCTATTGAATTTTTTGAGGAATTGCCAAATTGCCACCTTTTTTTTTTTTTTAATAGCAACTGCACCATTTTACCGGAGAAGGCAATGGCATCCCATTCCAGTACTCTTGCCTGGAAACTCCCATGGATGGAGGAGCCTGGTAGGCTTCAGTTCATGGGGTTGCTGAGTGAGACACGACTGAGTGACTTCACTTTCACTTTTCACTTTCATGCATTGGAGAAGGAAATGGCAACCCACTCCAGTGTTCTTGTCTGGAGAATCCCAGGAATGGCAGAGCCCAATGGGCTGCCGTCTGTGGGGTCGCACAGAGTCGGACATGACTGAAGTGACTTAGCAGCAGCAGCATTTTACATTCCCATCAGCAATGCACAAAGGTTCCAATTTCTCTGCATCCTTGCCAACACTTTTTTATTTTCTGCTTTTTAAAAATGTATTTTATACAGGCCATCCTAATGAGTGTGAAGTGGTTTCTCATTGTGTTTTTGATTTGCATTTCTCTAATGATATTGAACATCTTTTCAAATGCTTATTCACCGTTTGTATATCTTCTTTGGAGAAGTGTCTATTCAAGTCCTTTGCCAACTTTTCAATTGGAGTGTTGGTTTCTTTGTTGTTGACTTGTAGAAATTCTTCATATATTCTGAATATCAATCCTTTATCAGATGTATGACTTGCAAATATTTCCATAGGTTTTCTTTTCACTCTGTTGATAGTGTTCTTTGATTCACAGAAATTTAATTTTGATAAAGTCCAACTTCTCAATTTTTTTCTTTTGTTGCCTGTGTTTCTGATGTTATAGCCAAGAAGTCATTGCCAAATCCAGTGTCATGAAGTTTTCCCTCTGTATTTTTAGTTTTTTCACGTAGGTCTTTCATCTATTTGAGTTAATTTTGCTATATGGTGTAACGTAAGGATCCAACTTCATTTTCTTGCCCGTGGCTATGTTCCCAGCAATATTTGCTGAAAACTGTTGAGTGGTCTTGGCATCTTTGTTGAAAATCATTTCCCCATATGCTAGGGTTTATTTCTACGCTCTCTGTTCTATTCCACTGGTCTATTTTTCTGTCTTTATGTTAGTGCCACACTGTTTTGATTATCATAGCTTTGTCGTATGTGTTGAAATCAGGATGTGTGAGACCTCCTCTAACTTTGTTATCCTTTTACAAGATTGTTTGGCTTTTCAAGTTCCCCTAAGATTCTACATGACTATAAGATGAAGTTTTCCATTTCTGCAGAAACATTGTTGGGATTTCAATAGACTGTCCTAAATCTGTAGATGGCTCTGAGTAGTACTGACATCTTACCAGTGTTGTCTACAAACAGGCATATCTGCCCAATTCTGTGTCTTCTCTAATTGTTTTTAGTAATGTTTTGTAGCATTTAGTGTACAAGCATTTTGCCTTCTGGTTAAAGTTATTCCTAAGTATTTTATTATGTTTAATGTTATTGTAAATGGAATTGTTTTCATTTCTTTTTTAGATTGTTTATTGATATTGTATGGTAATGCAATGGATTTTTGTGTTCCCTTCATAACTTTTAAGACGTTGTTCCACTATCATTTGACATCTAGGATTTCTTTTGAGAAATACAACCCATTCTGATTCCCATTTCTTTTTTTTTTTAATTTTAATTTTTACTTTATTTTGCTTTACAATACTGTATTGGTTTTGCCATACATTGACGTGAATCAGCCACGGGTGTACGTGAGTTCCCAATCCTGAACCCCCCTCCCACCTCCCACCCCCTATCATCTCTCTGGATCATCCCCGTGCACCAGCCCTAAGCATCCAGTATCATGCATCGAACCTGGACTGGCGATTCGTTTCATATATGATATTATACATGTTTCAATGCCATTCTCCCAAATCATCCCACCCTCTCCCTCTCCCACAGAGTCCAAAAGNTACAAACAGGCATATCTGCCCAATTCTGTGTCTTCTCTAATTGTTTTTAGTAATGTTTTGTAGCATTTAGGGTACAAGCATTTTGCCTTCTGGTTAAGCTTATTCCTAAGCATTTTATTCTGTTTAATGTTATTGTAAATGGAATTGTTTTCATTTCTTTTTTAGATTGTTTATTGATAATGTATGGTAATGCAATGGATTTTTGTATTCCCTTCATAACTTTTAAGACGTTGATCCACTATCATTTAACATCTAGAATTTCTTTTGAGAAATTCAACCCATTCTGATTCCCATTTCTTTATATGCATCTGCTCCCTCCAACCCCACCTTGACCCATGGACTTTTAATGGATTATTTCTTTATTGTTAATGTTTGAAATTTCACATTGGTGTTTTTAGATGTTAATTTTTTTTTTCATTCACTATGCTAGTCACTTGGAGAATTCTCATGTTCTCTAGTTCTAGGAAATTTTATTTAATTTTTCCATTCATAATTTCTTTCCCATGAAATTTCCCTTCTATTCTATGAAATTCTTATTATTTGGATTCTTATTCTTTGGATTTACAAGTATTTGTACCTTTTTTGCTTGTATTTTCTACTTTATTGCCATTTAGTTATAATTTATGGGAGACTTCTTTACTTTATAATTTTAATCCTTTTGAATAATGTTATTTTGATGATCAGTTTTAATTTTAAGAGCTCTTTCCTGCTTTTAAGTTGTGCATTAATAGCACTAATACCTTTTTAATAACATCTTGCTTCTGCTTTATGGATGAAAAATAATCTTTTCTTTCTGAGAATATTATTGCCTTGTCTATTTTCCTTCCAAATTCTTTTCCTTTCTGTTGTATCTTTTGCTGAAAGAATTTCCTTAGGGGTCTGATGATCCTTAACTCTCTGTCCCTGTTTAATTGGAGTCATTTGTGATGAGGGGGAGGAGGATTGGGTTGCCAGTGACCTTTTCTACAGCATTCTTTTATTGTCAGTATGTAGAAGTCTTTTTTTTTTTTTCCCTACCAGAGAAGTACCATCCAGTCTCCTGCCTCAGAATTCTGTTGATGTGTGTGAGGTTGTACTTGGCTGCTCGCATTTTTGAAATAGAGCAGGAATGGGTGGACGGTCCTTCATATATAAAGAGTCAGCTTTCATGGAATTTTCTTATTTTCTCCATTTNCCTACCAGAGAAGTACCATCCAGTCTCCTGCCTCAGAATTCTGTTGATGTGTGTGAGATTGTACTTGGCTGCTCGCATTTTTGAAATAGAGCAGGAATGGGTGGACGGTCCTTCATATATAAAGAGTCAACTTTCATGGAATTTTCTTATTTTCACCATTTGTCTAGCTCTTGTCCTTTGATGAATCCATCTTCCTGAATTTGTAATCTCCTTAGTTTAATTTTTTTGGGGGAAAGACTGATAGCTTCCTTGAGTAGTAGGGAAGGCAGATGCTTGGCTATTCACCTTGGTGCAGAGTCCGGGGACGTCCATGTGTTCCCAATACAGGCTTCCAGTCATTTCCCTTCTTTTCACCCTGACTCCCACACCCTCAGGTTTGCTGGCTGGAAGTTTGTGTGAAAGCTTGGCAATACCACACCACTTTGAATATACTGATTTTGTATTTAAATATCTAGTGAGATGAGTCCCTCCTCACTCTTCTGAATTTTCTTGGCTAGTCTCAGACACTTATTTATATGAGTTTAAAAACTCTTGAAAAAAAGAATCTAAAAAGGAATATATATTTATTGCTGCTGCTAAGTCACTTCAGTCATGTCCGACTCTGTGTGACCCCATACACAGCAGCCCACCAGGCTCCCCCATCCCTGGGATTCTCCAGGCAAGAACACTGGAGTGGGTTGCCATTTTCTTCTCCAATGCATGAAAGTGAAAAGTGAAAGTGAAGTCGTGTGCGACCCTCAGCGACCCCATGGACTGCAGCCTTCCAGGCTCCTCCGTCCATGGGATTTTCCAGGCAGGAGTACTAGAGTGGGGTGCCATATTTATTATGTATAACCAAATCATTTTGCTGTACACCTAAAACTATTAACTGTATTTCAATAAAATTTAAAACAAACAAAACTACAAAGTATTTATATAAACTTGTACAGATCTTTATGTATTCTATAATAATTTGTTGTTGTTTAGTTGCTAAGTCATGTCATGTCTAACTCTTGCCACCCCATGGACTGCAGCCCACCAGGCTCCTCTGTCCATGGGATTTCCCAGGCAAGAATATGGGAGTGGGTTGCCATGTCCTTCTCCAGGGGATCTTCCTGACCCAGGGATGGAGCCTGCATCGCTTACATCTCCTCTATTGGCAGCCAGATTATTTAACTCTGAACCACCAGGGAAACCCGGATAATTTAATTTAGCTTCCCAAATAATTTTGTTGGGGTTCTAATAGAATCTTATTCACTCTTCTATTTCTAGTGACTTGCACAGGGCCTGGATCATATGAAGTTTTCAAGAAAAAAACAAAAAACAAAACACATCTGTTAAGTGGAAATAAACCTTTGATTCACATGCCTGGACTCTTTCTGTGACACCACCCTGTCTGATTTGTGCTCAGATCACAGAGCCAGCCAGAAGCAGAACCAGAAGTGCTCAGATATCATAACTCACCATCCAGGAGTTTTTATACAGCACTTGTACTTGTAAAACACTCCTGAGCGGCTATACACAGTCCAGCACAAGGGCCATGCCAGTGTGAATGGAAGGTCATAAGGCCATGGGAGTCAAACTGCTTTAAAATCCCAAAGAAATATCTCTGCCTGGTCAACCTGTTCCACCAGCATCACACGCTTTGGAGTGGAGGAGCAGGACAGACAGGTGATGCCTCCAACCGATGGTACGTTTACGGTGGGGCAGAAGGAATGTTATCAAGCTTATTTATGGTTTCCCATAGGAGGAGCCATATTTCAATGGCATGAACGTGAGTGCAAAAGTAGGGTGGTTTATCTGCCACGTCTGATCCATGTGGAGTTTAAGTCATAAAGTTTATTAGTGCCCCTGATTTAATATGACACATTTCCAGTGCAAATTACTCTGAGATCATCGTGTTCATAAAATATGACAGAGATCTTTTAAGTGTGAGCATAAGTTCTGAATTAATTTAATAACCCAGTCTGGAAAAAGACATGTGGTTTAAAACACACCATTATGCAGTGGACTCCTGCGTTTCTCTTCCACCCACCCTCACTTCTCGTGACATTTTCAGAAAGCCCTTCGTCGTGTCTTGAGTCAGCCAGGCCTCTTCTCAGAACTCAAGGTTCTCCTTCTCAAGGAGGTTTGGAAGAAGATGTGTTAGCAGGGCCAAGGCAAGGGGGTCTATTCTTCTGTACCCAGGGGCCCCGCAGCTGCTTTTTGTTTTTAATGGTACCCACCCCAAGGGAATGATTTATTGCCCTCAGTGGGCTGGGAGATGCGTGAGAGAGCAAGCGGCCAAACCACAACATTGGGAAGGCCACGGTCGCAGGAAGAGTGAACACCCGCCTCTCCATCTTTCCAGATGGGAAAAAAATTACAGCAGCAGGACACATGCCCCGACTCTCAAATGCACATGATATTACTGTGAAAACTGCAAAACATAAGTTGTTCTCTTTCTCTTTATCTCATGGCAGTGTAAAACAAAACAAAAAACCAAAATCGTCACTAAGCCAAAAACCACGGGCCCTCCGGTATAACTCAGCCAACAGGAGGTTCAGCCTTCCATCTTGTGGACAGGCCAGTGACGTCCCATCAGAGAAATCTGTGACCCACACTCGCCACTCTCGCTCAGATACTGCAGGGCCGGGGCTTACTCCATGCCAACTCACTCACTCACTTCCTGGGCATTCCTGTCTTTTTTCCTGGACCTTGTGGTCCCCTCTTTGTGCTGCTCAAAGAGGCTGGGGCTGGACTGAGAGGACCCTGAGCCCCCTCTAGATGAGCTCTGGCGCAGCCCTCTGCTCTGTCCTTAATTCAGCCTCCATGCAGAGCCTGGAAAGGCCACCTGAGTGCCCAGTGATCAGATCTCTTTCCTTGCTGTGGTGCTCCCGAGTTGAAAACGGGCAAAGTGATCCATGTGGATCAGCTCCTCCCAGATGGCTGCCGGCAGCTCAGAAGGGCTGCTCTGCCAAGGTCTGAATTGTGCCCTAGGGCACCCCGAGGAGACAGTGTGGTTCGTGTGGCAGTGGAACTGAGTGTAGACAGTGAGGGTAGTCCAGAGGAGGAGTAGATGGCTCTTTTTGGAATAAGTAGGGCTGAGCTGATCAGAGAAGACCTCACCAAGAGAGAGACAACTAACCAGGTCCTGAAGAAGCGTCCAGGTTCACCAGGTGGATGACCAGGCGGGCTGGAGCAGGGTATTCCGGGGAGGAGCATTCTCACAGCACATCGGGGGTTGCATGGTCTTGAAGGGATCTCACACGTGGTTTTAAGTCGCTGCGGCATTAGGTGTGGGGAGAGGCAGTGAGTGGTGGGGAGGTGAATCTGGAGAGGCTGTCAGGGCCTAAATCCCAAGACATCTTTCATGCCAAGAAGCTTGGATTCTATAGTTGTGGGAAATAGGGAGGGCTGGGAGCACTTTTTTCCCAGATGACATGATCTTTATTTTTTTTTTCAAGTTTTTATTAGAGCACAGTTGCTGTACAATGTTGGCTAGTTGCTGCTGCACAGCAAAGTGGACAGCTATATGTGTACATACGTCCCCTCTTTCTGGATTTCTTTTCCATTTAGGTCATCACAGAGAACTGAGTAGAGCTCCCTGCACTACACAGGGGGTTCTCATCAGTTATCTATTTTTGAGGGCTCTAAGGAGAATTATATGTCAGAAATGTTGGTGGAAACCACAAGGAAATAGTGACAGTCAAGAGGGAGGAGAATTTCAGAAAGGAGTGATGCATCAGCTTTGTGTGTGAACATTGGAAGGAAGTTGGGAGGAAGGAGGGCTTCCCAGGTGCCACTAGTGGTTAAAAACCTGCCTAAAATGCAGGATGCGGTTCAATCCTAAGAGATGTGGGTTCAATCCCTGGGTTGGGAAGATTCCCTGGAGAAGAGCATGCAACCCACTCCAGTATTCCTGCCTGGAGAATCCCATGGGCAGAGAAGCCTGGTGGGAGACCATCCATAGGGTTGGAAAGAGTCAGACATGACTGAAGTGACTTAGCACACTTGCACGCATGCATGGGAGGAATGAGCCCCATCCTTGGGTGGATAGTGAGGAAACTTCTAGTGTCCTCAGTAGAAGAGGTTTCCACGGAGAGGTGGGGCCAGAGGTGGCCTGCAGTGGACGGAGGGGTGATTGGAAGGTGAGGAAAAGAAAGCACGAGGTAAAACCAACCTGACAGGAAAAGGAGGAGAGCTCTGTGATGGGAACTAGAGGCGGTGGTCTGGGGAAGATTTTGTTGGCTGGATCTACATCTGCTGGAGGTCACACACTGCCCCCAAGTACCCATCACAGCGTCAGATGCGTAGTAGGGACCAGGTAATGGTGTGAAGGATGAATGCATCACACACATTTCCTGGAAAAGGCTGAAGCAACATCCCGGATTTGCTCACCAGGGGTTCTTCGCTGTCCAGGGGCGTTCTGGGAACCAGCTGAAGTCATGAGCTCTGTTCCCAATCACGAGCTTTCCCGAAACTCGAAAGGCACCCGGCCAGGGTGTCAACACCTCCGGTCACACCACATCACGCAGAGCCTAATTTGACTTTCAGACTGATGTCAACGTTTTGTTACCTTGCTGAGAAACTCAACTTGAAGACGACGTTAATTTACATTTGCCCGCGTTCAAATAATGCATTCCAGATCAGAGCAGGCAACGATGACCCCGAGGGAAATCCTGGCATTTCCTGGATGGAAATAAAAAACAACAAGCCCTTCCCTGTATGCTGTAGACTGTGTGTGTTTTCTGGGCATTCCCTGGAAATGTTCACCAGCTTATTGGGGAGGGTCATCCCATTAAACTCCGGGCAGTCATGCAGGAGAAGAGACTCGTACTTTATCACCAGGAGGTGATGGAATTGTCATGCAGATGGCGTGGTTATGGGCTCTCCAGTTTCAGAACTGCCTCTTCTCAAGGTTAAAATAATATCCCACATAGAGCTGTATAGTAAAAAAGCTATGGTTTTTCCAGTAGTCATGTATGGATGTGAGAGTTGGACCATAAAGAAGGCTGAGAGCCGAAGAACTGATGCTCTCAAACTGTGGTGCTGGAGAAGACTCTTGAGAATCCTTTGGACTGCAAGGAGATCAAACCAGTCCATCCTAAAGGAAATCAACCCTGAATATTCATTGGAAGGACTCATGCTGAAGCTGAAGCTCCAATACTTTGGCTACCTGATGTGAAGAGCCAGTTCATTGGAAAAGACCCTGGTGCTGGGAAGGATTGAAGGCAGGAGGAGAAGAAGGCGACAGAGGACAAGATAGTTGGAAGGCATCACCGACTCAATGGACATGAGTTTGAGCAAGCTCTGGGAGATGGTGAAGGACAGGGAAGCTTGGCGTGCTGCAACTATGGGGTGGCAAAGAGTCAGACACGACTGAGCAACTGAACAACAACATAGAGCTGGACAGGTACCCCAGCTGACTCATGGGGAGACAGGACCCCTGCAGAGCTGGATGTTGAGGCTCAAGACCTTGGTCACAGGGAGAGTGCAATGGCTCAGGTGCTGGGACACCCACCGGGTCTAGGTGTAGGATGAGCCCCCCTGAGAAGGCGGGCCTATTCCGAGCACCCTGGCTCCCCACGCGTGAGCTCTGTGTGCATGTGGGTGATGGGGGAGGATGCAGAGTCCCTTGATGTCCTTGAGAGTGTTGTTTTCCAAGCCCACCTCTCTCTCCCGAATCCCAGCCTTGGTCCGATCACCGCCTTCCCTCTCTAAGGCTGTCCTCGCGGTCCAGCACCTTCTCCAGGCTTCTCTTCCTGCCCTCCAGCATCAGAAGGATGAACAGCTTCTTCCTTTGTGTTCTGTTTCAGCTCTGTTATTCTGTCCCCACCAGCTTTTGGTATGTCTTCCTCTATCCCTAAGCTTCAAGGCTCTGGATCCCATCCAACTCAGGATCTTCAGTGTCAGCACAGCCCTCTGGACCTGACGCATTCACTGTACAGATGAATGAATTTAAAGATAGTTCATAGCCAAAGACAGTCCACTCTGGTATTCTTGCCTGGGAAATCCCATGAACAGAGGAGCCTGGAGGCCTACAGTCCATGGAGTCGTGAAAGAGTCAGAAATGACTTAGTGACTGAATCAACAACAACCCATCCTTCAAGGCCCTCCACCTCACTTTCTATTGCCCCTTGGTCAATTTCTTTCAGAATGATGAGCTCTCAATTCTTGCCTTTGTTTCAGCCATCATCTCCTGAACACCTATTAACGGTATTTGGTGCCGGGAATAAATTTGACTAGATTCCTGTCCTCAAGACATTTTATGAATAGTTGAGAATTTAGGTAGGCTAATCAACGACTGAGTGAGACAGATGCTGTTGTAGAGAAACAGTTGCAAAATAATAAAGGCCATTTTTAATAACGTTCAAAAATTTATTTTAGTGAAGGTTTTATCACTTTGGTGCTAGAATGAAATTTTAATGGAGCTGAATGTAAAATCCTGAATTTGCTGTTCTGTTGCATCATAGATTATACATATTTTTTCTAAATTAGAAAATAATGTGCTCATTATAGAAATTCAGAAAAACATAAAGGAATAAAAGAGAAATAAAATTATTAACCTATACTCAGAGATAACTACTGTTAACTTTTGAATGCATATAGTGTCCTTTTTTCTGGACAAACAAGACATAAAACTGGAATTCTGAAAGTTTTCATTCTTTTTCCCTCTTTTATTACAAACACTTTGTCATTGAATATTATGAAAAATGGATTATCAATGACTCTATAATATGATTGTGCCATGGTGAAAATAAAAAATATTCTGCTTTGCTTTGGATTTAGAATATTTCCAATTTTTCTTTATTATAATTAGTAGTGAAGTTTTTGTACAAAAACCTGTGTTGTTTACCTATTTTTTTCCCTTTGGGATATTCATCTTTTTCCTATTGAATTTTCAAAGCCCCTTTACATGTTAAGAATATCTATCTTCTAACATATCTACGAAATAATTTTCCTGGTTTGTGTTTTAATTTTGCTTATATCAGATTTTTAAAGCCAGGAAGGATCTCCGAGGAACTTAAAGTGAACTCTTTCCTCTTGAAAGTCAGAGAACTCGGGGCTTCCCTGGCAGTTCAGTGGTTAAGACTCTGGGCTCCCACTGCTGGGGATGTGGGTTTCATCCTTGGTTGGGGAAATAAGATCCCACAAGCTGAGTCGTGCGACCAAGAAAGGGAAGCAAGAAAACTAAAGTCAAAATATTAAAAATAAAATATTTAAGTGCCTTTCAAATGGTTCACTGACTTGGCCACAGATCATGCCTAGAACCCGGGACCCTGGGCTCTCGGTGTCAGGAACTCATGGTTCCTTCAGCACAGAGCAGTACTGACTGTACAAAGCTGCTCTTTGCTTTCCAGTGGCTTCATTTGTGCTGGTTTGACCTTTCTAACCTGGAGGGCAGGGATGCTCTCTTATGCCTGGTCTCCGTCTGATTCCCTTCCCTTGCTTCCTGCACACAGCTTAGCACAGGGTTAGGAATGGAGCAGTTGCTTAATAAATACTTGTTGGTTAATACACTTTATTTTTTTAAATTGAGGTATAACTGATTTACAATATTGTATTAGTTTCAAGTGTATACCATAGTGATTCAATATTTATAGATTATACCCAAAGTAATTATAAAATATTGGCTATATTTTCCTATGCTGTTACAATATATCCTTGTAGCTTATTTATCTTATACATAGTGGTTTGCACCTCTTAATCTCATACCCCTATCATGCCCCTCCCCTCATTCTTCTCTCCATTGGTAACCACTAGTTTGTTCTTTGTGAATCTGTTCCTGTTTTGTTATATTCATTCATTTATTTTTTTAGATTTTGCATGTGTGTGATAACATACAGTATTTGTCTTTCTCTGTCTGGCTTATTTCACTAAGCAATACATTCTAGGTTTATAATATGATTGTGCCATGGTGAAAATAAAAAATATTCTGCTTTGCTTTGGATTTAGAATATTTCCAATTTTTCTTTATTATAATTAGTAGTGAAGTTTTTGTACAAAAACCTGTGTTGTTTACCTATTTTTTTCCCTTTGGGATATTCATCTTTTTCCTATTGAATTTTCAAAGCCCCTTTACATGTTAAGAATATCTATTTTCTAACATATCTACGAAATAATTTTCCTGGTTTGTGTTTTAATTTTGCTTATATCAGATTTTTAAAGCCAGGAAGGATCTCCGAGGAACTTAAAGTGAACTCTTTCCTCTTGAAAGTCAGAGAACTCGGGGCTTCCCTGGCAGTTCAGTGGTTAAGACTCTGGGCTCCCACTGCTGGGGATGTGGGTTTCATCCTTGGTTGGGGAAATAAGATCCCACAAGCTGAGTCGTGCGACCAAGAAAAGCGGAGCAAGAAAACTAAAGTCAAAATATTAAAAATAAAATATTTAAGTGCCTTTCAAATGGTTCACTGACTTGGCCACAGATCATGCCTAGAACCCGGGACCCTGGGCTCTCGGTGTCAGGAACTCATGGTTCCTTCAGCACAGAGCAGTACTGACTGTACAAAGCTGCTCTTTGCTTTCCAGTGGCTTCATTTGTGCTGGTTTGACCTTTCTAACCTGGAGGGCAGGGATGCTCTCTTATGCCTGGTCTCCGTCTGATTCCCTTCCCTTGCTTCCTGCACACAGCTTAGCACAGGGTTAGGAATGGAGCAGTTGCTTAATAAATACTTGTTGGTTAATACACTTTATTTTTTTAAATTGAGGTATAACTGATTTACAATATTGTATTAGTTTCAAGTGTATACCATAGTGATTCAATATTTATAGATTATACCCAAAGTAATTATAAAATATTGGCTATATTTTCCTATGCTGTTACAATATATCCTTGTAGCTTATTTATCTTATACATAGTGGTTTGCACCTCTTAATCTCATACCCCTATCATGCCCCTCCCCTCATTCTTCTCTCCATTGGTAACCACTAGTTTGTTCTTTGTGAATCTGTTCCTGTTTTGTTATATTCATTCATTTATTTTTTTAGATTTTGCATGTGTGTGATAACATACAGTATTTGTCTTTCTCTGTCTGGCTTATTTCACTAAGCAATACATTCTAGGTCCGTCTACATTGCAGATGCAAAATCTCGTTCATTTTTATGGCTGAATAAGATTCTATTGTATGTGTATACACACACACTATATCTGTTTTTTTTTTTTTTTTTTTTGGCCTCACAGCTTGCAGGATCTTAGTTTCCTAACCAAGGATCAAAGCTGGACGCCAGCAGTGAAAGTACTGTATCCTAACCACTGGATATCCAGAGAATTCCCAATACCATATCTTCTTTATCATTCATTCATTGGTGGACACAAGTTGCTTCCGTATTGTGACTAGTGTAAATAATGGTGCTACGAACACTGGGAGCATGTATCTTTTCAAGTGGGAATTTTCTTTTCTTCAAATATATATCCAGAAGTGGGATTGCTGGATCATATGGTAGTTCTAATTTTCATTTTTTGAGGAACCTCCATACTGTTTTCCATAGTGACTGTACCAATTTACATTCCCAACATCAGGGTACAAGGGTTTATTTTTCTTGAGATCCTTACCAACATTTGTTATTTGTATTCTTTTTAATGATAGCCATTCTGATAGGTGTGAAGTGATATTTCATTGTGGTTTTGACTTGCATTTCTGTTGACTAGTGATGTTGAGTGCAATACACTAGTTTTTAAAGTTCAGTTCAGTTCAGTCGCTCAGTTGTGTCCAACTCTTTGAAACCCCATGGACTGCAGCACGCCAGGCTTCCCTGTCCATCATCAACTCCCAGAGCTCACTCAAACTCATGTCCATCGAGTCAGTGAGTTTTTAAACAGGTACCAATAATAATAATAATAATAATAACACAAAGTGTCTCCTTTGAGGCTTATAACAAATCTATGAAGAAAGCAAGGCTGATGTGGCCATCCCTGTGTGACAGATGAAGAAACTGAGGATCTGAGAATTTAAGGGAATCCATCCAAGACCTCACATCTATACCAGAGCAGAATCAGGACTGCAATAAATTTCTCCTAACTTCAAAGGCTCAGTTATCTCTGCTATCCACAGGCTCTCTTGTTCAGAGCCTGCTATCCACAGGCTCCCTTGTTCTGGCTCACAAACCTCAACAGGGGTAAAAGGTGAGCAGTTTTTTTGATACTTGGGTTGGTTGAAGAAGAGGCTGGAGGCCTATGGTCACCCCTTGTCATACAGGAGCCAGGAACGTGGAGTTAGGGCTTGACCAAGTGCCCAGATCAGAGTCAAAAGCCCTTGAAGAGGAGCCAGTTGGATGAGTGTGAAGCTGAAATCGGCCTCGCTGAGGTAAAATACAGATAAACATAGGGATTCCCAGGTGGGTCAGGGGTAAAGAAGCTGCCTACCAATGCAGGAAACGCGAGTTCGATCCCTGGGTTGGGAAGAGGCCCTGGAGAAGGAAATGGCAATCCACTCCAGTATTCTTGCCTGGAGAATCTCATGGACAGAGGAGCCTGGTGGGCTACAGCCCGTGGGGTTGCAAAGAGTCGGATACGACTGAGCACGTACACGCATACATATAGGGTGAACGATTCTGTGGCATGTAATAATTCCCAATGTTGTGTGACTACCACGCCTATCCACTCCCAAACGTTTCTATCGCCCCCAATAAAACCTGCCCCAAGAAGCAGCCACTTCCCGTCTTCCCCTTCCCCAGGCCCTGCTCACCCATCTATTTTCTGTCTCTCTGAATTTACCTATTCTGGATACGTCATAGAATGGAGTCATACCATAAGTGGCCTTTGTGCCTGGCTTATTTCACTCAGCATGATATGTTCGAGGATTATCCGCATTGTGGCAGGTGTCAGTGCTTTATTTTGTTTTCCGTGCCCGAATGATATTCCTTTGTATAAACATGCCAGCGCTTGTTTGTCCATTCTTTCATTGACGGACATCTGGGTTGCTTCCACTCCGCCTGAGGTTTGAGGGCCAGGGGCTCTGAGAGCCAGAATTCTTCAGATTATGGGAAGACTAACCCTGTGCAGACTCTACCCCAATCTGTGTTTGAAACCACTTTTCTCCGTGGGGAGACTTGGGGACCTCTTGTGGCTTTTAAAGTGACGCCAGATGCAGGCTCCGGGAGCTCAGCTGAGCTGCAGAGCTGTGGATACAGGGAGCGAGTTCGCTCAGGGGGATTCCGGGGGTGGGGGCCCGGCGCGGTGGCTGCTGAGACAGGGTGGAGATGCGGACCGTGGTTCTGGCCCCAGGCAGCCCCGCTGCTCCCCACGGGCAGGACGGGGGCGCCGGCGATCATCTCTCCTCCGCTTCGTTAACAGCTTCAATTAGCCCAGGAGCCGGCGATGCTTCATCAGCTGCCTGGATCGGCGGCAAAATTAAGCCGGCACGTTTATGAACTGCCCGGAGAGTTCTGGGAGGAACTCCGCATATTTTACATTTAATAACTTGCCTCTCGCTTTTTATTTACAATGTTAATAATGATTTGGGGGAGGTGCTCTGACAGAGAGCAGGAAGAGAGAGAGAGAGACTTGGACACAGAGGGATGGCAGGGCCTGTAACAAAGGGGTGGCCTCTCTTATCCTTGTTGTTCCCCACCCTGACTCACCCTTCCTCCACAGAAGGGCAGCCTGGGCTTTTCCAGCCTTGGGGATGAGCTCTGTCCAGAGCCAGGGTGGAGTCCTGAGTGTGCGGGCAGCCTCTCTGGGCCCACTCTTACTGACTCCATCCTCTGACATGGCCTGTGGGGTCCAGGGGCCCATGTGGGTTTTAGGGTGGCCAGTCCACAGAGGGAGGCTTCTCCTTCCTCTCCATCCCACCCTCCAGTCTGCCACACTAGCTTCTCCTATGGCCTGTCCACAGGTGGTTCAGACTGGGCCAAGGAAGTGGGTCCCCCCTCCTCCAGGAAATACTTTGTAGGGTACTTGCATCATGGAAGAGCCCTTTGTGCTAAGTCACTTCAGTCGTGTCTGACTCTTTGGGACCCCGTGGAACGTAGCCCGCCAGGCTCCTCTGTCCATGGGATTCTCCAGGCAAGAATACTGAAGTGGGTTGCCATTTCCTTCTCCAGGGGAAAAGCCCCATTGGCATTCTTCAAAGTGAGTGTTTTCGTGACTTCATTTTGGATGCAAGGAAACTAAGAACCAGAGCAGCCGGGTGACATCCCAGGTCGCCAGCTGGTTGGCGGGGGCACCAGAGGGGTGTGGGAAGGGCACACAAAGAACATGAGTTTTCCTGTTTCGGTTGGGGTGGTGGGGAGGCTGGGCCTCTCGGGACACTCTGCTTGCGTTCAGGACTTAGCTCCGCCTTGGACTATCGGGGGGGCAAGTGCTTGGACTCTGGGTCTCAGTGCAGGTCTCTGTAACACAGGAATGATCAGAATCTCCATCTCCTTGCTGGGAGGCTCACTTAAGATCACGTTCCTGAGAGTCCTTTGTAAACTATAAATCACCACACACATATTTATAGACCGCCTGCTGCTGGGACGCCCCTCTGGCTTGGGGCACAGCTGGGTGGACTTTAGGGCAGGGGTTTGCAACTTTTTTGGGGAAAGAGCTAGCAGCTGCTTTATTTTGTAGAAGTCACTTCTGTTCTTGGCCTTGCCACGAGGTTTGCGGGATTGTAGTTTCCTGACCAGGGATGGAGCCCGCACGCCCTGCACTGGAAACCTGGAGGCTTAACTGCTGGACCACCAGGCAAGTTCCCCTGGTAACGGTCTTAGACTTGGTGGGTCTTCTGGTTTCCGCCGAAACTACAGTTGGCCCTCCTTACCCATTGGGTTCAGCATCTTTGGAGATGGAAAATACTTGGAAAAAAGTTATAAAAAGCAAAACTTGAATTTGCCACACACAGGCATCTATTTACATAGCATTTACATCACATCAAGTGTTATAAGCAATCTAGAGATGATTTAAAGTCTATGAGAGGATTGTGTAGGTTCCATGCAAATGCTACATCATTTTATATAAGGGACGTGAGTGGGGACCCTGGAGCCATCGCCCGTTGGACCCTGCGGGACCTCTGTACTCATGTCTGCAGTTATAGCTGATGGCAGCCTTTGACAATACATAATCGCACGGGTGTGGCTGTGTTCTAATGGAATTTATTTACAGACTCAGGCCGTGGCCGGATTTGTACTGCAGGTCATTTGTCCACTTCTGCTCCCAAGCAGTGTGTTCCTGGAGCTGAAAGCATTGCTTTTGAGAATGCAGGGCTGTCTGGAAAGAGGGTCCCTTGAGACACATCCACTGCACCACAGTCCAGTTGCTTCACAAGGACTTTTTTTGCTTGGACTCTGGGTCTCAGTGCAGGTCTCTGTAACACAGGAATGATCAGAATCTCCATCTCCTTGCTGGGAGGCTCACTTAAGATCACGTTCCTGAGAGTCCTTTGTAAACTATAAATCACCACACACATATTTATAGACCGCCTGCTGCTGGGACGCCCCTCTGGCTTGGGGCACAGCTGGGTGGACTTTAGGGCAGGGGTTTGCAACTTTTTTGGGGAAAGAGCTAGCAGCTGCTTTATTTTGTAGAAGTCACTTCTGTTCTTGGCCTTGCCACGAGGTTTGCGGGATTGTAGTTTCCTGACCAGGGATGGAGCCCGCACGCCCTGCACTGGAAACCTGGAGGCTTAACTGCTGGACCACCAGGCAAGTTCCCCTGGTAACGGTCTTAGACTTGGTGGGTCTTCTGGTTTCCGCCGAAACTACAGTTGGCCCTCCTTACCCATTGGGTTCAGCATCTTTGGAGATGGAAAATACTTGGAAAAAAGTTATAAAAAGCAAAACTTGAATTTGCCACACACAGGCATCTATTTACATAGCATTTACATCACATCAAGTGTTATAAGCAATCTAGAGATGATTTAAAGTCTATGAGAGGATTGTGTAGGTTCCATGCAAATGCTACATCATTTTATATAAGGGACGTGAGTGGGGACCCTGGAGCCATCGCCCGTTGGACCCTGCGGGACCTCTGTACTCATGTCTGCAGTTATAGCTGATGGCAGCCTTTGACAATACATAATCGCACGGGTGTGGCTGTGTTCTAATGGAATTTATTTACAGACTCAGGCCGTGGCCGGATTTGTACTGCAGGTCATTTGTCCACTTCTGCTCCCAAGCAGTGTGTTCCTGGAGCTGAAAGCATTGCTTTTGAGAATGCAGGGCTGTCTGGAAAGAGGGTCCCTTGAGACACATCCACTGCACCACAGTCCAGTTGCTTCACAAGGACTTTTTTCCCCCAGCAAATGTTCCCTACCAAGAATATAGTGTGAAAAGCTCCATTACCCATGGCCTCCTGCGGGTCCCTCTAGAGGGAACTGACCAGGCGTGGTCTCGGAGCTCCAGGAGCCTGGCTCCACTTGTGTTCAGGAGAGGAAAGTAATCATTTTCACCTCCGCTGCTTTCATCGTTGACAATTAAGGTAATGCCTCTGCACCGCAGATTTTGCGGTTGAAAACGGCATCCAACTTTCTCCCTTAGCTGGCTCTTTCGGGAGGGTTTCCATTGCTGTTGTCCTGGAGAATAAGGTGGGGTAAAGAGGGTGGGAGGAGCACCATGAAAATCCTGGTGATGGGAGGAGGGTTGAACAGGGCAGGACAGGGAGTCAGTCACTTTCACCGTTCCCTTGTCACTTACAGGCTTTGAGCTCAGTGTTGTCCAGACATCAGATCCAATCTTTCCCACCACCTTTAGGTGGATTATATTGCCATCTTGTAGGAGGCGTAGCAGAGACCTAGATAGGCTGGTGACTGCCCATGGGAGTGAGAGGTGGGGTCCAGATTCAGCTTGGTTCTGTCTGATTTCCAAGCTCATTGTCTTCGCGCTCCACCTCACTGTCAGGCAGATTTATTGGCTCTGCAGAGCTCAACAGAAATGCGTTCACCTGTTCTAAGCACACCCTCTTCCTTGGGGGCAAACAGGAGACCTCCAGCGGATGGAAGATTTGAGGAAAGGGTGGACAGAAAACCAGGAATCCACCTCAAAGCTCTGCTCCTCCAACACCACGTGACCTTGTGCGCGTCACAGGTGCTTGGCTGGCCTCAGTTTCCTCATCTGGGCCCTGAGATAGCCTTGATGACCCCTTCCAGCCCTGCGATTCTCAGAGCTTTCCTACAAACAGCCTGTGGTGGCCAATGCATTCTGCTTCTCCCTTGTCTGGCTGCTGAGCTGGAGTGAGGGAGGGGAGGGAGGAAAAAGCAAGGTCAATCAATTCTAGCCAAGACCAAAGCCTAAGAGATAGGGCGTGGCATGCTGAAAGATGATGGCTGGCAAAAATCATTAGAAGCATCTTTCAACAATCTATATGCCTTTATCGATCTGGTTATAGATCATCTTCCTCCATTCCTCCCACTCCCTTTTTCTCCCCCCACCCAAGATCTTCTGGATCAATACAGCAAGTGCATTGAGACTGTAGCAACACATTTAAAACCTTATAAAAGGTTATTTAGTTGCTAACAGTGCAGTGGTTTCTGCAAAGCCTGCCAAAAGGTTACAGCTTTTTGGGGATCATAAATTACAGAGGACAGGAAAAAAGTAAGTGCGGTTTTCTTTATTGTCTCGATGATGGATGGACTCCTGAACAGGGCAGAAAATACATCATATCACCTTTAATGGGCGTGCATTTCTGCAGCCATAACTCACAATTTTAAAATAGAAAATGGTGAAATATGGCGTTGTATATTCCACTTGTGACATATTTATGGGTCCTCGCCTTCTTATAAATACAGTGATTGCTATTTCAAAGCACCATGTCAGGTATGAGCTGAGCACAAACAGCTGGCGCGGCTGAAAAATTATAGCCAGAGTGGACGTTTTCAAAAACTCTCTCTCGTAGCAGTAAATTTACAGTGTTTGCACTAACTGTTATTAAAACCAAATCCATATCTTGGCAACAGGAATCCATTGCTCAGTAACAGCTGGAGTGACAGTGTGTCCCGACAGCTGGGGTGAGCTCTGAACTTGGCTGCAATGCACGTCCAGGAGGGAAGGTGGTGAGGCTCAGACCCAGACCGAGGGGCTCCACAGAGCTGGTGTCTGGAGCCCAGGCGGGGTGGGGGGAGCCCCCGCAGCGCCTGCCTCTGTCTCCTGTCTGACCACCGCATTTAGGCTGCTTCCAGCTCTTCTGCTGGCCCAGCCAGGATCCTCTCCTGACAGATTTTGTCTACATCTTTGATCCCCACTCAGCCCCACTTCTTCCCAGCTCCCTTCTCTCCACCCCAGTGAGTCATTTTAGCATCTGGAGAGCGAATAACAGAGTTGAAAACAGGGACAGAGCCTGTACACGGCCCAGAGAAGAAAGACAAAGGGCAGAGTCCACCCGGGCAGGCTGGTGTTGCGGAGACGGGGCTAGAGGGGCAATGAGGCTGTAGAGGGAAAAAAAGGACATAAAAGGCCAGATGGTCTATGCAATATAACAATTTCCAATTCAACCAAAAATTGTCAAGGCCCGATTATGAGCTAGGCATAATTTTTTTAAAAAAACTTTATTTTGTATTGGGGTATAGTCAATTAACAATGCTGTTTCAGGTGAATAGTGAAGGGACTCAGCCATATATATACATGTATCCATTCTCCCCCAAGCTAGGCATACTTTTAAGGGTTGAAAATAGCAAAAAAATGAGTAAGACATCATATTTACTCTCAGGGAGCTTACAGTCTACAGACTGCCCAAGACACAGCTAGTAATACTACATGTTTCCTAAATTCTTTTCTTCCCTGATATTTTATTTGGCTGTTTTAACAACTAAAGAAAGCACAGTAGTATGGGTGAAACTTTGGATATGAGGTTAAATGAAGGACACATATCCTAGGATTCAACTTGTATGAAATGTAAAAGCAGGCAAAACTGGACCCACAAGGACATAATTTCTGAAATATACAGACAGCTCATGCAACTCAATAAAGACAAAAACAATCCAATTAAAAAAAAAATGGGCAGAAGATCTAAATAGACTTTTCTCCAAAGAAGACCTACAGATGGCTAACAAGTCCATGAAAAGATGCTCAGCATTGCTCAGTATTGGAGAAATGCAAATCAAAATCACAGTGAGGTTCCACCTCACATTGGTCAGAATGGCCGTAATGAAAAGCATACAAATGATAAACCCTGGAGAGGGTTTGTAGAGAAAAGGGAACCCTCCTACACTTTTGGTGGGAATAAACTAGTCTACCCATTATGGAGAACAATTCCTCAAAAAACTAAAAATAGAGTTACCAGTAATTCCACTCCTGGGCATATATCTGGAAAAGAAGAAAATTTTAATTGGAAAAGATACATGAACCGCAGTGTTCATAGCAGCACTATTTACAATAGACAAGACATGGAATAAACCTAAATGTTTATTAAAATAAACCTAAATGTTTCTCATTGAAAGATGGATAGATAAAGAAAACGTGATACACATATCATATATATAATGGAACATTACTCAGCCACGAAACAGATGAATTAATGTCATTTACAGCAACATTGGCTTCACTGATAACTCAGCTGGTAAAGAATCTGCCTGCAATGCAGGAGGCACCGGTTCGATTCCTGGGTTGGGAAGATCCGCTGGAGAAGGGATGGGCTACCCACTTCAGTATTCTTGGGCTTCCCTGTGGCTCAGCTGGTAAAGAATCTGCTTGCAGTGCGGGAGACCTGGGTTCAGTCTCTGAGTTGGAAAGATCCCCTGGAGAAAGAACAGGCTACCCACGCCAGTACTCTGGCCTGGGAATTCCACAAACTGTATAGTCCATGGGGTCGCAAAGAGTCGGACATGACTGAGCGACTCTCACTTTCACTTTTCACATAGAACATGGATGGACCCAGGGATTACCATACTAAGTGAAATAAGTCAGAGAAAGAAAATGTCATGATATCACTCATATGTGGAATCTAAACAATGATATGAATGAACTTGCTTGTAAAGCAGAAACAGACTCACATACCTAGGGATCAAACTTGTGGTTACCAAAGGGGAAGAAGGAAAGGGAGGGATAAATTAGGAGTTTGGGATGAGCAGATACGCACTACTATTTATATAAAATGGATAACCTGCAAGGACCTACTGTATAGCGCAGGAAGCTATATCCAGTATCTTGCAATAACCTATAATGGAAAAGAATATGAAAGAGAATACTACGTATATGTCTTCCCTGGGAACCTGCCTGTGAGGACCAGTGAGGGTCTGACCTGTACCAACTGACAGAGGACTTCTCCTGGACCTCAGAGCTGCCCACAGCCTCTGCTGTGAAAGTGGGGTCTCCAGAGAATGGGGCTTGAAATGGTCCAGTGGTTACTAGGTTTGGTTTTGCAATCTATGCAGAACATTCTCTCGAATATCAAGGAGTGGGCATAAAATACACACAAAATATTGGGACTAATTATTTATATTCATCCGTTCATTCTTTCTTTCACCATTTGCTAAGGTCCTTCTGTTTGCCGGAAGGGTGTGTTTGCTATGTGCACGGGACTTGGGGTGTCAGTGATGTAGTAACTATTTTCAGGAATTTGCAGATTGGGGAGGGGGCTTCTCGGTATGCATTGGCAGCATGACAAACAAATTCTGCTGGGGACGTGGGGGAAGAGGACTTCATGGAGGGGGCAGTGTTGGCACTGGATCTTGAAGGGCAAGTTCAAGTTCACTAGGGAGATAACTTGAGGTGAAGGGAAGAGAGGGGCAGAGTCCAGGTTGCCAGGAGCATGGTTTGCAGGGGCAGGATGGGTGAAGAGGTAGGGGACATCCTTTGGAAGATGCTGAATGTCACCGCAAGGATTAGGCTTTATCCTGTCAGTGAAAGAAGTCCTAGCAAGCTGTGCATGGGAACTGGAGGTAGTTAGATTTGTGTTTGAGCCACTGCCTTTGCCAGGCTTTAGGAGTGCAGGGAGGGGAGTCTGATGCTGGGAAAGAGCCAGCTCCGTCAGGAACTCTTGAGTGAGAGGCATGGTGGGTCACAGTGATCCCCGAGGGCACTAGAAGCCCTCAGATGCAGACTCCAGCGTTAGCTAGCAATCAAACAACAACTGCTATTCAAAAAGCTTGGGATCCACTTAGAGGTTCAATGCAATATTCCCACCCATCTATTATTTTTTTTTTTTGGAGGATGGGATGCTATTTGTGTGTGTGTGATTTTAATAAAAAATAGCTGTTCAATCATGAAACAAATACATGCTTCTCATTAAAAAACAATCAAACAATGTAGAGAAGAATAAGTTCAAGATGGACCGAAGGCCAACTCTGGCCTTAGTATTCTGCTGAAATCTGATATTTAGCTCAGTTTTGGGCTTGGCCTTTGGAGGGACAGGTAGCTGAGATGGACTTCAACATTATTTCTATGTTGCTGAAACTGGGTGTGATCAACAGTTGTGTGATTGCTTCATAGCCAATCATAATGACAGCAGTGATAGGAACAAGGCGTGGCATTCAGACTTATTAATAGCTGTTTTGAAATAGAGGCAAGCCTTCTAGATGTAACTTTGCGTGGGAATCTCCTTTGTGCTGTATATGTTGGACTCTTATCAATCAGTGGAAGTGAAAATGTGCATTTATTATTGTGAGAGGGAAATGCTGCACTACTATGTGAGGAACCAGAGATCAAATTGCCAACATCCGCTGGATCATGGAAAAAGCAAGAGAGTTCCAGAAAAACATCTATTTCTGCTTTATTGACTATGCCAAAGCCTTTGACTGTGTGGATCACAATAAGCTGTGGAAAATTCTGAAAGAGATGGGAATACCAGACCACCTAACCTGCCTCTTGAGAAATCTGTATGCAGGTCAGGAAGCAACAGTTAGAACTGCACATGGAACAACAGACTGGTTCCAAATAGGAAAAGGAGTACGTCAAGGCTGTATATTGTCTCCCTGCTTATTTAACTTCTATGCAGAGTACATCATGAGAAACGCTGGACTGGAAGAAACACAAGCTGGAATCAAGATTGCCGGGAGAAATATCAATAACCTCAGATATGCTGATGACACCACCCTTATGGCAGAAAGTGAGGAGGAGCTAAAAAGCCTCTTGATGAAAGTGAAGGAGGAGAGCGAAAAAGTTGGCTTAAAGCTCAACATTCAGAAAACGAAGATCATGGCATCCGGTCCCATCACTTCATGGGAAATAGATGGGGAAACAGTGGAAACAGTGTCAGACTTTATTTTTTTGGGCTCCAAAATCACTGCAGATGGTGACTGCAGCCATGAAATTAAAAGACGCTTACTCCTTGGAAGAAAAGTTATGACCAACCTGGATAGTATATTCAAAAGCAGAGACATTACTTTGCCGACTAAGGTCCGCCTAGTCAAGGCTATGGTTTTTCCTGTGGTCATGTATGGATGTGAAAGTTGGACTGTGAAGAAAGCTGAGCGCCGAAGAATCGATGCTTTTGAACTGTGGTGTTGGAGAAGACTCTTGAGAGTCCCTTGGACTGCAAGGAGATCCAACCAGTCCATTCTGAAGGAGATCAACCCTGGGATTTCTTTGGAAGGAATGATGCTAAAGCTGAAACTCCAGTACTTTGGCCACCTCATGCGAAGAGTTGACTCATTGGAAAAGACTCTGATGCTGGGAGGGATTGGGGGCAGGAGGAGAAGGGGACGACCGAGGATGAGATGGCTGGATGGCATCACGGACTCGATGGACGTGAGTCTGAGTGAACTCCGGGAGATGGTGATGGATAGGGAGGCCTGGCGTGCTGTGATTCATGGGGTCGCAAAGAGTCGGACACGACTGAGCGACTGAACTGAACTGAACTGAATGTGTGAAAGTTATTAATTTTATGCACAAAATTATGAACTTTCAAACAGTTAAATGAGGGAATAGCTCATAGGGAAATGAGAGACAATATGAATGATAGGAGAGAATCTGCTAGCTAGGCTGCTTTGGGAAAACCATGATATTGTCAGGTCCTTTGGGGAACCAAAAATATTATGAAAACCTAAAAAATTATAAGATGAAAAAGTAGATTAATGCTATGGACTCAGTGTGTCCCCCACCAATTTATATTTTGAAGCCAAANATGAGAGACAATATGAATGATAGGAGAGAATCTGCTAGCTAGGCTGCTTTGGGAAAACCATGATATTGTCAGGTCCTTTGGGGAACCAAAAATATTATGAAAACCTAAAAAATTATAAGATGAAAACGTAGATTAATGCTATGGACTCAGTGTGTCCCCCACCAATTTATATTTTGAAGCCAAATCCCCAATGTGATGATATTTGGAGGTAGGGTCTTTGGGAGGCAAGGAGGTTTAGATGAGGTCACGAGGGTAGTGTCCTCATGATGGGATTCAGTTCAGTTCAGTCGCTCAGTCGTGTCCGACTCTTTGCGACCCCATGAATCGCAGCACGCCAGGCCTCCCTATCCATCACCATCTCCTGGAGTTCACTCAGACTCACGTCCATCGAGTCCATGATGCCATCCAGCCATCTCCATGATGGGATTAGTGCCCTGGTAAAAAAACCAGAGAGCCAGCTCTCTTTCTGCCATATGTGTACAAGAGGATGGCTGTCAGTTTGTGTCCTCAAATAGTCTTGGGGTGGGGACACTCATGCCTCATGGGAGCATCTTAATGTCACTTAGCCAGATGCCCACAGTAACTGATCCAGCATGTGAGTGAGTGTTCTAGGAAAATGCATCTTCTAAGTTTGCTCTTGAGAACACCCTTTCCCCTGCTACAGTGATTCAGGGGTTCCCTTCACTTCTGCCAGCAGCCACTCCCATCTTGGTCAGCCAGAAGATTACAGGTGCTTCAGAGCATGCGGGGAGGCTCATGAAGTCAGGAATGAGGGGTTGAACCTGGCTGATGAGAAGAGGATCTGGGCGGGTAAAACGGGGTGCATATAAGGTGGAAGGTCTCTGGGAGTGAGGGGCTAGGGTTTGCAGGGGTCAGCTTCCCATCAGGGCCTTTCAGCCCCAGGTGCTCAAAGGGGCTGGCATCCTGCTTTCTCTGCCACTGCCACCAGGCTGTCCTCCAGAGTTTCCCTGCCCTCTGGCCTACTGATAATGGGGATGGTCTCACTACTTTCTGGACTCTGGCTCCAAAAACAAGCACGTGGCATTTCTGACATTTTCTAAAGAGTTTTTGCTGCAAGTAGCAAAAGGTCAGCAATTTATAGTTCTCTCCTAAGAAATGCCTGTGTTATACTGTTCAGTGGAAAGTCAGAGTGAAATAAGTTGTTGAATCTCTTTTATCCGTTATAAACAAACAGGCAAGGCTGGAAGGGATTGTCTCTGAGTTATAAGTAATGCTATTTCCCTCACTTTTCTTTATTCTCCAAGCTTTTTTACAATATGCATCTATTATTTTTATAACTAAAAAGAATACACCTAAAGATTTCTTAAAACAAAACAAAATAAAAACTGTTGCCTGCAAAGCAAGAAGAGGATTCTGAGCAGATATCTAATCTGCTGGTACCTCGATCTTGGACTTCCAGCCTCTGGAACCATGTGAAATAAATGCTTGTTGTTTAAGTCTGCAGTAATTTGTCACAGCAGCCTGAATCAACTATGACCATTAGCTTGTGTCATGAAGTCTCATTTTAGAGAATTATTTGTTGTAATAACATTCATGACAGTAAACAAAATAAGAACCTTTTTTGAACCTTCAGAATTATTTGTTTTTTGAACCTTTAGAAATATTTTTGAATTTTTAAAATGTTTAATTCTATTCAGGCCCGGAAAAAGCCTCTTCTGAGAGTTCTTCACATCAGGCGAAGACAAATAAAAGATAGGATGTCAACTTTACCATGCCCACGTTTCAAAAAGAGGAAGTCCTCCAAAATCACATGCAACACTTATGATAAATGATCCTTGATTCAGATGTAATGGAAAATATGAAAAGAATAAACTGTCGGAGAAAAACGAGAGTCGCCTCAAAATGTGTTGCTTCTCTCCTACCTTGGTTGAAACTGATGCGCACTGGTGGTGCCAGGGTTGAGGAACATCCATTTTTTTGGTCCAGAAAAACCGTGTCTGCACTTTATTTCAGCCCCCAAAACTTTGCTATAGTTTTAATATGAAATCACAATAATAAAGCTTTAACATAAAATTATGTATAGGCTTTGGCTTCCTCTGTGGCTGAATTTAGGCAACTGATCACCTGGCATTTGGGTGGAATGCATTTTCTGAATACAATGCACCTCTGGATGTAAACAGAATTTTTTCCTCTCCTTCACCCATGATCTCTTCCTCAGAGGTAACCTAGTTTGGAGTATTTTCTTTTAGACTTTTGAAAAGTAGCTATAAAGCATTTGTATCTCTTTACTTGCAACTGTTGTTGTATAACTGTTGTTGTTGTATAACTGTTGTGTAACTGTTGTTGTTGTATAACTGTTGTATAACTGTTGTGTAACTGTTGTTGTATAACTGTTGTTGTATAACTGTTGTTGTTGTATAACTGTTGTTGCTGTATAACTGTTGTTGTTGTATTACTGTTGTTGCTGTATAACTGTTGTTGTATTACTGTTGTATAACTGTTGTTGTATAACTGTTGTATAACTGTTGTTGTTGTATAACTGTTGTTGTTTAGTCCCTCAGTTGTATCCGACTCTTTTTATNTCAGAAAAGATGCTTGGAATGATTTCGATTTTTTTGAATTTATCAAGGTTAGATTTATGTCCCAGGATGTGATCTATCCTGGAGAAGGTTCCGTGAGCACTTGAGAAAAAGGTGAAATTCATTGTTTTGGGGTGAAATGTCCTGTAGATATCAATTAGTTTAGTCCCTCAGTTGTATCCCACTCTTTTTGTTACCCCATGGACTGCAGCCTGCTCCTCAGTCCATGGGATTTTCCAGGCAAGAATATGAGAGTGGATAGCCATTTCCTTTTCCAGGGGATCTTCCTGACTCAGGGGTTGAATCCCTGTCTCCTGCATTGGCAGGCGGATTCTTTATCACTGAGCCACAGGGGAGGCCCTCTACTGTCCAATAATTTGCTGTTTGCCACTCAATAATTTAATACAAACTTCTTCCTGTGAGACTAAATAGAACTGTATCTTATGCTTTGTAATGACTGTTTGTATTTCAGTATATGGGTATGGTTTTATTTATCTAACCAATCTCCAGTGAAATAAGTTTTAGGCTACTCCCAATTTTTATCCATTGTGAGGAATGTGGCAGTATATATATATATATATATTTACAGTTTTTTGGTAAGTACTATTTCCTTTATATATATGTATGTATGCATATATATATATATATTTTGGTAGGTCTCGCCTTATTGTCTTCTAGAAATATTGTATCAATTAATATTTCCACCCACAGTGTTTATATGTAAGAAGGCTCTTTCCCTTGCCAACACTGAGTGTCACCTGCCTTTTGAATCTTTGCCAACATGCTTTCTGAAAAATGGGCTCTTGATATTTTAATATTCGTCTTTTATTATCAGTGAGGTTGAACATCTTTCTATGTGTCATTGCACTGATTACTTTTAATCACAGAGGAAATGATATCATCTTAAGTGAAGGAGAAAATGCCAGCACAGGGATGGATACTTTAGCTTTAGATGGCTCTCTGTGGATGGCGGTTTCGTCACTAAGTCGTGTCTGACTCTTGCAACCCCGTGGACTGTAGCCTGCCAAGCTCCTCTGTTCATGGGGTTCCCCAGCCAAGAATACTGGAGTGGGTTGCCATTTCCTTCTCTATCTATGTGAATAGAACACGTTATATTTGTGCCTCTCTGTCCAGTGGTCAAACCATTTTCACTTCCTAATATCTGTTAAGCTTCACAATCACTCTGTAAACAAAACACCATAATGTCTTTATCTGTGAAAGGATGGGGCTTTGAGAGCTCAACCGATTGGCCTATGACCTCATGGGCAAAAGTAGGTTTGGGGTTTGAAGCTCCATTTCTACATCCCAATTGGTCTTTTTTTTTTTAAGCTTTTTTTTTTTTTTTTGAGGTGGACCTTTTTTAAAGTCTTTATTGAATTTGTTACAATACTGCTTCTGTTTTATGTTTTGGTTTTTTGACCACGAGGCATGTGGAATCGTCATTCCCCAACCAGGGATTGAACCCACGCCTCCTGCACTGGAAGGCAAAGTCTTGACCACTGAGTCACCTGGGAAGTCCTCCCTAGTTGGTCTTCTTACTATGCTATCCCACTATGTCAGCCACTGAACGACGGAGATCCAGCTTCTTGGGCTGACAGTTTCTAAACAGTAGAAGTCATGAAGGCTTCCCGGGTGGCTCAGCTGGTAAAGAGTCTGCCCGCAATGCAGGAGACATAAGAGACTCAGATTTGATCCCTGGGTTGGGAAGATCCCCTGGAGATGGACATGGCAACCCTCTCCAGTATTCTTGCCTGGAGAATCCCAGGGACAGAGGAGCCTGGTGGGCTACAGTCCCTGGGGTCACTAAGAGTCAGACATGACTGAGTGCCTAAACACAGCAACACAGAGAACAGCTCTATACACACATGATCTCACTGAGTTCTTATAACCACACGTACAGATGGGGAACCGACAATGGTCATACGGTCAGGATTTCACCCTGGAATCCTCACTTGAGCCCATACTTGTGACAAGATCCACCCGTCTTCCTGTGCCAACCAGCACCCTGCCCGAGGAAACAGCCTCCCTGTGGATGCTCCTGAGTCCCCATGCATGGGGCCACGTGAGACTGAAATTTCCCCAAGGGAGACAAGATAGACTCAGGCTGAGAATTAAGGGGAGGGGCGGCAGGTGTCGTGTTTTCTCAGCAAAGATGCGTTCCCAGTGCAGGATCACTTCCTGCATTGCTGGAGGCTTAGCATTCCCAGTCTTGCCCTTTAAGGACCCTTAGCGTCCCGCCCACCCCCAGGCACTATGGCAGCCCGAGAGTTTCCAAATAGCCCCGGAGAGGGGGTTCTGTTGGGAATCCCTTGATCATGATACATGCTTGTCTCGGCTGAGGGAACTGTGTTATATCTGGTATGGTTTAAGCCAACCCTCTGCGTAGGGCTGGGGTTTGGGGCGTATTCCGCACAGGCAATGTGGTATTTCTGGGTTTTCCTCTGAGGCTGATCCTCCATAACCCCTAAAGCGCCTGATACCGCCTCCATTTGCAGATCGTCAGTAACTGGCCACACTCGCTCTTGACGGATGTCTGGGTGCCTGCCCTCCAAGCGCTGGGCTCCGGCCCTGAGCAGCTCCTCTTCCAGGCCCAGAGTTTTTCTTCCCCCTGACGGCAGAGGTGGCAGCAGGCAGGGAAATGACCAGCTCATGGTCATCTTGCTCCAGGGAGGGACTTTCAGGGTGGGAACCCAAGCTCTCTGGGCTGGTTTCTTGGAAAGCCAGCCTTTGCACCAAGCCCATGGTGTGCCCGTGGCCGCTGCGTGGGCTCATGGTGCTTTCAGGAAGAGCTGGAGCCTCCCTGGTGTGATCAGCAGAACTTCAGGAAACGTGAGGAGGGTGAGAGGCGGTGCATGATTACCAGGGGTTTGGCTCCTGGCCTGCAGCTGCCTCCAGCCAACCGGCCGTGCCCACTGAAGGGGCTCCCTGGGCGTGCTTTTTAAAGTAGGAGCAGCAGCTCTGCAGTAGCAGTGTTGAAACCATCGCGGGTCACGCTCGAACTCGCCCAGCCAGGAGGGTTTGTCACGGGACAGTCAGAGCACGTGTGCAGAGAGGTGATGCTGAGAACAGGAAGTAGTTTAGAGCAGCCAGATTTCTAACACAGAGATCGGTCCTTTCTGGGTCCTGCTCCTCGTTTGTGTAAACACCAGCCTCCTTCACTCTGGTTGTTGTCGAGGACCAGACTATGAACAGGAAAGCTCACTGTTCAAAAGCAACTGCTGGTTTTTTTTTTTTGTTGTTGTTGTTTTGTTTTAAAGACTTTTTTTGGGATGCGAATTATTTTTTAAAAAGTTAATAATTATTTGTTTATTTTTGGCTGCACTAGGTCTTGGTTGCTGTGCCCAGCTTCTAGTTGTGGTTAGTGGGCACTGCTCTTGGTTGTGGCATGCTCTCGGTTGTGGCTTCTCTTGTTACGGAGCCCAGGCTCAAGACCACGGGCTCGGTACTATAGGCGCACGGCCTTTGTTGCCCAGAGGCATGTGGAATCTTCCCGGACCAGCTATTGAACCCCTGTGCCCTGCATAGGCAGGCACTGGATTACCAAGGAAGTCCAAGCAATTGATTTTTAAATTGGACCATGCGTCGTTTGGGCTTCCCAGGTTGTGTTAGTGGTAAAGAACCCACCTGTCAATGTAGGAGATATAAGAGATGGAGGTTTGATCTACGGGTCAGGAAGATCCCCTGGAGGAGGGCATGGCAACCCGCTTCAGTACTGGTGCCTGGAGAATCCCATGGATGGAGGAGCCTGGTGGGCTACAGTCCATAGGGTCACAAAGAGTCGGACACGACTGAAGTAACTTAGCAAGCACATATACACACGCACAGTACAATGAATACTGGGTGGTCCCCTCGTCCTGCGGCTGCTGCCTCAGGAGGGTGGATGATGCTAGGAGGTAAGGGGCCTCTTGATGGGCTCCTGTGGCTTTACTTCTGCTTCTGGGAAAAATATGGGCAGAGAATCTTCTATTCTGAGGCTCTTACTGGTGAGCCCTTTGCTGGGAAGCTGGTGGCTGGGCTCTGAGTGCTCTGAGAAAACACAGGGGATTCGTGGGACCTTCTTGTTGCTTTTTTGGACCTGCTGGTTGTGTGTGGCTCACTGTTCATCCCCTGAGACACGCCATCCAGCTAATATGTTCCGTGGCTTTGAGGAGGTCAGCCTGGGAGCAAGTGGGTCCTCTGTTGACTGCAGATATTGACACAACAAGGGTGGCCTTTCATCTCTGGAGGGAGATAACTCAGGATGTTTCAGTTGCACCCTTTATGCTGATTCCAAATGCTCTCCGTTAACTAGATAGCATATTAAAAAGCAGAGACATTACTTTGCCAACAAAGATCCATCTAGTCAAAGCTATGGTTTTTCCAGTAGTCATTTATGGATGTGAGAGTTGGACCATAAAGAAAGCTGAGCGCCGAAGAATTGATGCTTTTGAACTGTGGTGTTGGAGGAGACTCTTGAGAGTCCCTTGGACTGCCAGGAGATCCACCCAGTCAATCCTAAAGGAAATCAGTCCTGAGTATTCATTGGAAGGACTGATGCTGAAGCTCCAAAACTTTGGCCACATGATGCAAAGAACTGACTCATTGGAAAAGACCTTGATGCTGGGAAAGATTGAAGGCAGAAGGAGAAGGGGACGACAGAGGATGAGATGGTTGGATGACATCACCGACTCGATGGACATGAGTTTGAGCAAGCTCTGGGAGTTGGTGTGCTATAGTCCATGGCGTTGGAAAGAGTCAGACACGACTGAGCAACTGAACTGAACTGAACTCTGTCGTGTTCTTAATGCAGACCTGGGCAGCAACCAAGCTGGATAGGCTTCTGAAGTGGTTCAACCTTGCAAACTTGGAGGACTGGCTGGGGGCTACTCTATACAGAACAGTTTGTTATGGGCGCAAGTTTGCGTCTGTGAAAATCCACAGACATTCAGCCTGGAACCAACCAGGGTCTTGGGCTAACACTCTTTTAGTTGAGTTTCTTGGAACCCTGCTGGTCTCTGGTTCCAGAGCTTCTTGAGAGTTAGTGAGGACAAATTTCTGGTGTCCCCTTGGAGTGGGATGTGGTTTATAGTATGGGAGGGTGGAATGAGCTTGGAGTTTGGATGCCACCAACCTGAAGACCAACCACCACTTAGTAACTCTGCAGATAGCAAGGAGATAATATCGTCTTATCTGTAATGATTGCCTGGAAATCAACCAGGAAATATGAAAAGCCTTTGGAACCTATAAAATGCTCTCCAAGAGTTGTCTGTATTATTTTGTGCTCTCAAAAGCTGGACTTCAAAGTCGCTTTCAAATGTGATGAATTCTATGATGTTCATCTCTTCCTGGGACAGAGCTGTTTTCTTCCCACAAGACACTCACAATCCCAAGAGGTGCCCCCGGTCCAGGTACAATCCAGCGAGCTGACACTGTCTTTTCTTAATTTAGTCCAATTTTACATTTCCTCTCCTTTTTTCCCCTTTATTATTTATTTTTTTCTTTTTTTTTTTGTATTTATTTATTTTTTTACACGAACTCCCAAACATGAACCCCCCTCCCACCTCCCACCCCACATCATCCCTCCAGATCCCCTTTATTTTTGTTTGAATTTGAACCAAATAGATCCTTAAAGCCACAATGGTCTCGGGAAGAGCAGCCCAGCATTCCTACCAGAGCTGCAATATCAGACATGACATCATAGCACAATGGCTATCTGGAGATGCCGCTGGAAGTACGGGGCCACCTTGGTTTGGTGCCTCCTTGATGAGGTGTTCCTGCAGGAATGACTTTTATAGGCAGAAGAATGGAGCGCTGAGTTTGGCTAATGCCCACTAGATGCATGTCATAATATTGGAGTTAGTTCATGGCTCCTCAAAAGTCTTGAATATCAATTGCTTTCTCTTTCTGTGACCTGGAGGCCTGTTTGCCAGGAGTGGGGATTATGGCTGAGGCTTCGGTATATAAATAGAAGTCTCGGACTAGAGTAGAAAGAGTACCGGCCTTGGAGTCTTACAACCTAAGCTGAGTTGACCCACCACCAGCTACATGTGAGACTTTGAAGGAAATCCCTTAACCCTCAAGAGTCATATGTGTAATGGAATATAACAGTATTTGGGGATAGTTGCATATATCACATTGTATACTAATGACCTTTGTAGAACATGAATATTTTAAAATCTGTGTTTAATATGCATTCAGCAAGCTGCCCATATCATGAGGACAGCTTGATGAACTACCCCAAAGTGAATGCACTCATGTAAGCCCCACCCAGATGAAGGACTATAATGTTACCAGAACCTTGGAATCCCTTCTGCCCTCTTCTTGCCACACTCCACCTTCCTCCCCCCAAATGACCACAGTCCTATCTCCGAACACCCTAGACCTGTGTTGTCTGGTTTTTTCTTTTTTTATTTAAATATAGTTGATATACAATGTTGTGTGAACCTCTGCCATAGCAGCAAAACGATTCAGTTATGCACATATATTATTTTTCATATTCTTTTCCCTTACGGTTCTTCATAGTAGGTAGTGAATACAGTTCGCCATGCTATACAGTAGGACTTGTTTATCTGTTCTGTATATAGCAGTTTGCATCCACTAACCCCAAACTCCCAACCCTTTCCTCCCCCACCCCCTCTCTTCCTTGGCAACCAGAAGTCTGCTCTCTGTCTGTGAGTCTGCTTCTGCTGTGTAGATAAGTGGACAGGTTCATTTGTGCCCTATTTTAGATTCCACATATAAGTGATGTCATCTGGCGCTTATCTTTCTCTTTCTGTCTTCACTTAGTGTGGTACTCTCTAGGTCCAACTAAGTTGCTGCAAATGGCATTATTTCATTCTTTTTTTTTGCTACATAGTATTCCCCTGTATCGGAGAAGGCCATGGCACCCCACTCCAGTCCTCTTGCCTAGAAAATCCCATGGATGGAGGAGCCTGGTGGGCTGCAGTCCATGGGGTCCCTAAGAGTCGGTCACGACTGAGCGACTTCACTTGCACTTTTCACTTTCCTGCATTGGAGAAGGAAATGGCAGCCCACTCCAGTGCTCTTGCCTGGAGGATCCCAGGGCCGGGGGAGCCTGGCGGGCTGCCGTCTATGGGGTCGCACAGAGTCGGACACAACTGAGCGACTCAGCAGCCGCAGCGTTCCCCTGTATAGGGTTCCCCTGGTGGCTCAGTAAAGAATCTGCCTGCCAAACAGGAGACTGGAGTTTGATCCCTGGGCTGGGAAGATCCCCTGGAGAAGGAAATGGCAACCCATTCCAGTATTCTTGCCTGAGAAGTCCCATGGACAGAGGAGCCTGGCGGGCTAAGTCCATGGATTTGCAAAAGAATCTGAATCGACTTAGCGACTAAACAGCAACATTGCATTGTATATATATGCCACCTATTCTTTTTCCATTCATCTTTCGATGGGCATTTAGGCTGCTTCCGTGTCTTGGCTGTTGTGAATAGTGCTGCTGTAAACATAGGGATGCCTGTGTCTTTCTGAATTATAGTTTTGTCTGCATAAATGTCTAGGAGTGGGATTGCTGGATCATTTGGCATGGTGTTGCCTGTTTTTGGACTTCATGTCAATGAAATCATGGAGTATGTGCACTGGATTTTTTGCTTGTGAGATTCACCCACGTTGTTACAGGTCGTGGTAATTCATTTATTTATTTGCACCATTATATAATTTCCAGAGTGTGACTATACCCCAACATTTCCATTCTACTGTTGATGAAGATTCGGGTGGCTTCTAGTTTTTGGCACTCCTACATAATGTTATGGTTGCCTGCATTTCTGTTTGGCATATGCCTAGGCATGGAATTTCTGCTTCGCTATAGTATGTCTGGAGCTCGATTTGATCAGATACCTGAAAATAGGTTTACAAAACAGACAAGTCAATTTCCACTCCCAGACAGGAGTGTGTGACTTTCTGTTTCTTCCCATCTTCTCTAACACTTGGTGTTGGCATTGTTTTTCATTTTGTTATTCTGATGAGGTAAAGCAATATCTCATTTTGCTTTTTCATTTGCATTTCCCTAGTAGCTACTGCAGAGAAAGCAATGGCACCCCACTCCAGTACTCTTGCCTGGAAAATCCCATGGACAGAGGAGCCTGGTGGGCTGCAGTCCATGAGGTCGCTAAGAGTCAGACACGACTGAGCGACTTCACTTTCACTTTTCACTTTCATGCACTGGAGAAGGAAATGGCAGCCCACTCCAGTGTTCTTGCCTGGAGAATCCCAGGGACAGGGGAGCCTGGTGGGCTGATGTCTATGGGGTCGCACAGAGTCAGACATGACTGAAGCGACTTAGCAGCAGCAGCAGTAGCTACTGAGGTTCAGCACATTTTTGACCTTTATAAACCATTTCAATAGCCTCTTTTGCAAAGTACTTGTTCAAATCTTTTGGTCATTTTTCTATTGCATTAAAACATTGTAGAAGCTCTTACTTTATTTCAGTCGCACTCTATTATTGGATATCTTTATTGCACATTATCTTCTCCTTTGTGGCTTGCCTTTTCACTGTCTTCATCTTATTGTGAACTGAAGCTTCTAATTTTAATGCAGCTTAATATATCAATGTTTACCTTATTGCGAGTGCCTTCTTATGTTAGCCTTGCACTTGGAAAGCCTTTGTTTGGAGCATGATGTCTAGTGTCCTTCAGTTACACCCTCTGCTTCCTGCAGATCAGACGACCCAGGGGCAGGTGAGCTGGGGAAGACTCCAAACAGCTGCCCACCTGCCAGGACAACCTCAGCCCAATCCCACAATGCCAGAGAGCAGTCCTGAGCTGGCGGATTTACCTCCACACCCCAGCTGCTCTGAAGAACCTGCTGGAGGCTCTAGGCTCCTGACTGGAATCAGGGGCTCCATTAAGGGTGTACAGGCCTCCCAGCTCCCAGGAACCATGTGTTTATTTCCCTGGTTATGAAGAGCTAGCATTAATTGGCACTTTCCTAAGACTGTCTTTCTAGAACCTCGGTGGAAAGAAAACCTCTGACTGGATTTATAGCCCTTAGTCTAGGAATTAGACACGGGGGCTCCTTGTTGGCCCAAATTCCCTTTCCAGGGAAACGTCTGTCTTCCCATGGCCTTGCTGGGTGAGGGGGCCCCGTGAGAACATGCTTCCTCATCGCAGGTGATTGAGCCAGGGGTGGACATGGGAGCCAGGAGTAGCCTGACTGGGGACTGGCCAGGGAGCTATTAATGGCTTATGTGTCCTCCTAAGCCACTAAGATTCCCTCTTTGGGGGATTCTGAACCAGGCGTCAGAAGGATTTTTTCTGGCTGATTCTGGGCACATGTGCTGGACATTCCCTATTGAGTTGGGGTCAAAGGGAACCTTTTTGGGGGTCTATGTATTTGTTGAACGTATAAGAAGTGGAGACTCAGAGAAGCCAGTTGGGAGGGAGAAGGGGAAAGAATAAAGCAGAGCAATCACATGTGCGCGGAGACAGGGAGAGAAAATCCCTGTTTTCTGCCCCGCTTCAGGCCTGATTTTACACTTCCTGGTTTCCCTCAGGATCTCCGTGTTTCTTGCAATAACCCTAACCTTTCACTTGAGCTCCTTGGAGTGGGTTTCTGATTCTTGCAATTAAAAGCGTTTGGACTAAGATAGACCAGATCAAAGGTAAGGGAAAAAGAAAAGAAAAGAGATTTATGGGTTGTATTTCGTTCAATAAACCTTACGGAATTCTAGTGAAAATTGATTTCCCTACAATTTAGATCACGTATCTTATTGACTAGAATTATGTCTGTGAGGATAACCATACTGCTTTTTAGCCACTAAAATGTGAATTCTGGATGCTTCAGCAGAGGTGGCTTTCTGGTCTTTATCCTGTAATTAAAGCAGGACCCTAGCATGGGTGGGTCCTCCCCTAGGTGGATGGGGAAGGTGTGGGGGAGAGGCACCTGTGACCCATGGGTGCAGATTCCTCACCTCTAGTGTGGAGCTGTGAACCTCAGGGAGTTTCAAAGGTTGTTAGGATTAAAAAGTGGTTACAACCTCAATCGTCAAGGGTCAGAGAATGGTTAAATAAATTAGTGGTCTCCACATGAGGGTGTGTTTATGAAGTCATTAAAGATGATGTCATTAAAGAGGTTTTTAATGCTATGGGAAATTAATTGTATAATAATATGTAACATTAACCAGAAAACATGTAAAATGTTTTACACAGGTTAATCTCAAGGATGCTGAAATAAACATGAGAAAACTGGTAACAGTAGTTTTATATGTTATGTAACTTGTGTATACATACATATTTGCCTTCCTGTGTTTTCTATACTACTTAGAGTTTTTTTTTCTTGGAGTATAGTTGATTTACAACGTTGTGTTAGTCTCTGCTGCTCAGCACAGTGAATCAGTTATACATGTACATATATGCACTCTGTTTTAGATTCTTTCCCCATATAAGTTACTACAGGCTATCGAGTAGAGTTCCCTGTGCTACACAGTGATTTCTTATTAGTTTTCTGCTTTATTTACAGTAGTGTGTAGTGTGTATGTATCGGTCCCCGTCTCCCAATGTGTCTCTTCCACTTTCACACCCCCGGTAGCCATAAGTTTGTTTTCTACATCGACGATTACTTTTATAATCAGAAAAATAATTTGAAACTAAAATCAAGTGAATAAGGGGTTTACTCAGGCTTTCCAAGTGTGACATGAGCCCATTGTGGAGTTTTCTTCAAACATTCATTTTTTAAAAAATTTGCTTTATTGAAGTATCAGTTCAGTTCAGTTCAGTTCAGTCACTCAGTCGTGTCCGACTCTTTGCAACTCCATGAGTCGCAGCATGCCAGGCTTCCCTGTCCATCATCAATTCCTGGAGTTCACTCAAACTCACTTCCATCGAGTCCGTGATGCCATCCAGCCATCTCATCCTCTGTTGTCCCCTTCTCCTCCTGCCCCCAATCCCTCCCAGCATCAGAGTCTTTTCCAATGAGTCAACTCTTCCCATGAGGTGGCCAAAGTACTGGAGTTTCAGCTTTAGCATCATTCCTTCCAAAGAAATCCCAGGGTTGATCTCCTTCAGAACGGACTGGTTGGATCTCTTTGCACTCCAAGGGACTCTCAAGAGTCTTCTCCAACAGTTGATTTACAATGTTGTGTTGATTTCTATTGTGCAGCAAAGTTATACACATACATACATTCTTTTCCATTATGGTTTGTCACAGGATAATGAGTATAGTTTTATAGTTCCTTGTGCTATACAGTAGAACCTTGTTCATCCATTCTATAGATAATAATTTGCATCTGCTAATCCCAACCTCCCATTCCATCCCTTCTCCACCTTCCCTCCTCTTGGCAACCACAAATCTGTTCTCTATGTCTGTGAGTCCAAACATTAATCCTTGGTCCTAAATCCCCAAACCCCTGTTCTCCAAGGACAAAGGGATTTGGAGCATTTGCGATGATACACTTCTTGGAAGACCCTTCCCTGGCTGGCTCACGGTTGGACACAGCCTTCAGGACATGTGAAGAGGACAGTGGCTCCATTTCTCCAGGGTGTGAGAGAGGATGAGACTCCAGCTCAACAATTAGAGAACTAAGTTGGGATATGGTTTATGAAAAACACGGGAGAAGTGAGCGGCAAAGAGCTTTAAAGTACTTTAAGATCTTAGAGTGAAACCTCATCTCTAGGAACCTTGGCCGAGGAGGGCATTCTTGAGGTTTCTTTGGGCCCGCAAAGAGCCTGGCTGGGTGGGACTTGGGGCAGGGAAGAGCCAGCCAATAGGGACAAGGTGGCAAGAGCTGGCGGGGACTTCAGAAGCCACCTGACTCAAGGGCTTCCTATCTGCTAGGGGTGCTCACAGGTCAGTGGTGTTGCCTGGCTGGAATTTTACTTAACTTTCACAATAGCCCAGTAAGGCAGGTTTAATCATTTTCATTTTGCCAAAGAGAAAACTAACCAACCTCAAACAAAAGCAAGGAAACGGGCTTAGAACCGTAAAGTAATTCTCACAGGTGAGCGAAGGCAGGTCCAGGACAGGGAACTACCCTTCCTTTTCAGTTTTAACCCTGATGATAATAATCGGAATAAGCAGGTAATGGGCTTTACTATGTACCGGGCCTTGTGCCAAATGCTTTTCTTGCTGTATCTCCTTCAACACTTACAGCAGCTTAATGGAACAGACTCCATTATTGTTTTCACTTTACGCTGAAGAAATGAGCCTGGGAAGAACTTGCTGATGGTCTCAAGGAGCAGGTGGTGGAGCCAGTCTTGGAGCCCAGGTCCATCTGAAGCCAGGCCAGAATTCTGACTGGGACTTCCAGGGATACCTCTATTCCTAGCCGGGGATGGGGAGCTAAGGCCAGGGCGGAGTGTCCAGTGGCAGGGCCCTGGTCCCAGTCCTCCACCAGAATGTCAAGGACAGGGGAGCAAGCATGATGCTGGAGTTCATACACTGTTGTCGCGATCCTGCAGATTAATCCATCAGTCCTCCGTGCATGTGAGCGTGAGTGTGTGCATGCGTGTGTGTGGGCATGCATGCGTGCTTCCATCCATCCCTGGGTTTAGTTTGGAGTGGGGAACTTCGAGCTTGATGATCTCCGGGGTCTTGATCAGTTCAGTGCTTTTGAAAGTTTACAGAGCTCTAAATGCTCACGCTTCTGTCCTATCCTTGTGCAGTTTTGAGGCAGAGTTAGGGGTGCTATGTGTGATCAACAAAAACAAAATGATGAGACAATAATGAAGGGTAGAAAGTGTGATGCAGGGTTTAGATTCTGAGACCAGTGGGGATGGAGAGGTTGGAAGAGGATTCTCCACATGTGTGTTGCTGTGCTTGGTTACTCAGTCGTGTCTGATTCTTTGTGAGCCCATGGACTGGAGTCCACCGGGCCCCTCTGCCCATGGAGATTCTCCAGCAAGAATGCTGGAGTGGGCTGTCGTGCTCTCCTCCAGGGGATCTTCCCAACCCAGGGATTGAACCCAGGTCTCCCGCATAGTAGGTGGATTCTTTACCATCTGAGCCACCAGGGAAGCTATGTGATTACATGTGATTGTGTGTAAGAGTGTGTGTGAGTGTGTGAATGTGCATATGTGAGTGAGCCGTGAGCATGTGTGAGTGTTAACATGGGAGTGGGAGTGTGTATTTATGAGCGTGTGTGTGGGTGTGAGTGGGTGTGTCTGTATAAATGTGCGTTACTCTGTGGCTGAGTGTAGAGGGCCCTGGGTTGGAGAGAAGACTGTAAGGTGCCCCCTGGTCTCCTGGGAAGTGAGGGAAGGAAGAGGGATGAGGAGTCCTGGCGGGCGGGGTGGCCGAAGGGGAGGCATGGAAGCCAAAGCCCAGGGGGGCCCAGGGGCTGGGAAATGGTCCCTCCCCACCCCGGCTGAGATCAAAGCTGAGGGAGGTCAGTCTGGAGAAAACACAGAAGGAAAGGACCTGAGTGTTTTCAGGTCTGAAGGGTGTCTTTGTCACAGTCCCTTCTGACCTTGTGTCCAGGAAGACATGTGCCCAGCTGGCCATCAAGGAACTGGACCTTTGGGCTTGAGGGCTAAGTGCCTGTCAAACAAGTCAGAGCCTGGAGGAGGAGGGGGCTCCACCTCTGACCTGGAGGCCACCTGGGGGAGGGGACCTGGAACCGGTGGATGGGGCCAAGGTGAGGCCTGTTAGCCCTGATTGGAGGGACCACAGTTTCTGACCTCCCCCCAACAAAGGGCCCTTGCTTTGATGAAAGAGTTGTTTCCTAATTTACTCCAGACACACATACACATTACATAGAGCTGGACATCCCATTAGTTGTAAAATCAGAGACAACTGATATACTTTCTGCTCACATGGTCATGGAGCCAAGGACATCTTTACTGGGTCCTTTGGCTAAAGTCTTTCTGCAGGCTGGGGGGTCTCTGAGGAAGGCCCAGGGTAGGGGATACTGGTAAGTGACCCTCAAAAGGCCTAGGCCCAGGAAGCCTCTTCAAACAGCAGAATAGAATTCCAAGCTATGAGAGAGTACACCGACCTCCCCGCCAAAGTTGCCTTGACTTCAGGAGCTGGCCTTGGAGCTGTGCTGGGTTGACCATAGAATCCACTGGGCCAGGAGATTTGGTCTCACACTTACTTTGTTTGAAATTTGCTGTGTTAATTTCTGCTATACAGCAAACTGGCTTAGTTATACATATATCTACACTCTTTTTTCATATTCTTTTCCGTTATGGCTTCATTGAGTATAGTTCACTGTGCTGTACAGTAGGACCTGGGTCCATCAATTTCAAATGTAATCGTTGGCCTCTGCTAACCCCAAACTTCCACCAAAGCCCTTCTCCCCCGTGGCAGCTACAAGTCTGTTCTCCATGTCTGCGTCTTATATCGTCTTTTTCCCCCGTCCCACCCACCCAGTGGAGCTGTGTCTGTAACATCTGCAGTCATTCTCAAAATACAAGTTCCTGGGCCTCACGTCGGCCCTGTTTTCTGTCCTGCACACGCGAAGACCTTTGAGTCTGCAGCTCTGTTTTATAAGGTTGCTACTTCCTGCCCTCGCTTTATTACATCTGTTCTTTGGGGCATGGTGTTATAAATTGGGTATGTGATGATGTGTAATCACTGTCTGAAAAGCCAATACATTTTCACAGTACCGGCAGCAAGACAAATAAAAGGCAAAATGAAAGGCTTGTGCTCTTTGGACAAAGAGAAAAGCACACAACACTCATATTAAAAAAAAAAAAAATCAGACTGTGAATTGAAAATGTTGTCATCTTGGGGGCTGATGTTTTGGGGGTAGTCTGGCTTGTGTTGTTTGCCTCCTGGGAGTGGGATGGCTCTGGCTGGGAGGTGGGGAGAGTGGAGGATGGGCCTCACATTATTATTAGGCTTTGCAAATCTCAGGCTTATGAGATTTGCTTATGGGTGCTTATGAGTTATGATTTTCGGTAGCCTTTGATTGAGGACAACTGGTCCTGTGGTCAGAGGATACAGGGCAGAAAGAGACAGTTGAAGAGAGAGCGATGCGGGAAAAGAGAAGCGTGTAAGTCTGTGTTTAGATGGGTGAAGACTGTAGAATAGTTTCCCCCAGTAGAAATTCAGTAAACACTTGGGTTGATATTAATGTCTGAAGGACAGAGCGATCCACACAATCAGGGCTTCGTAAGTGATGATGCTTTTTTGTTCTGATTCTGGGCTTTCACACTGTAGGAAGTGGATAGGATGAGGGAGGGTGTTTGTACAGACAATTTGGAGCTCTTAGGAAAGAAATCTACCCCCACCCTCCCACCTCCTCCTATTCAGCAAATCCGAATATTCATTCGTATTCTTCTCCACCACCCTGCAGAAATACAGTCTGCAGGCCAGAGAATTTTATTTTGCTTTGCTTTCTTCTTCTCCAAGGTCTGGAGGAAAATGCAATAGAAATGGGGCTTGGGGGATAGTTTTTTGAAACAGATGAAAGTAAAAGATAATAGGAATAATACATACTGTCAGCCTGGAAAAGGTTTCACCAGAAAAAGCAAAAGAAGAAAAAAAAAATCTTTAGGCTTCCTAGCTAATTATGTTCATGAAGTTAAGATGAAGGTGAGTAGAGATAAGGGTCTCTCCTTTGTAACGAAGATTTAACTATGTGAGCATTCTAGAAATGCAGACTTTAGTAGTTCTTCCAACACATTGATATCCTAATAATAATAATAGTAATAACCTAGCTACATTACCTTTATAAATCACCTGTGCACAGGGCCTAACAAAAGGAAGGACCCAGTGCACATAAGAGGGCCCAGGGGGCTGGAGGGGCTGGGGTCTTGTTACTTATCAATACAAATCTCCCCTCTCCGGGGCCCTCTAACTTTTTTTCTGGGGTCAGCTAGCTCTCAGCAGATTAATATTCAGGATTCTTTCATAGTTTATCTCATTTGGTTTTCTTAAGAACTGTGAGGGAGACAGAAAAGACACTTTCGTCATTTCAGAATGACAGAGGAGGAAACGGAGACGCAAACGTGGGGGCTGACTTGTCCACGGCCGCCGGTGGCAGAGCCAAGCCCTGGCTGAGGCCTTTCACAGTCCACTTCCGTCACCTCCAGGCCATCTGTGAGGGGCTGCAAAGGGGGTGAGACCGCCTAACCAGCAATGCCAGCACAGGCAGGTCACCCGTGGGTCCCCAGCAGTGCCTGCCCCCTGGTTTCAGTTCTGAAGCCTGTGTGCTTTGTCCACGTGGCACCTAAGGAGCCCCACATGTGGCAGCGTGGGGGCTCCTGACGGGCTGGCAAGCACAGCCTGGGTCCTGTTCGGATGACTTGTCCTAGTGGCAAAACTAAACAAATGTTTGTCTGCCATCGCTGAATTCTCATAGCGGGTAAACACAGAACGCTTCTCTTTGGGATGCTTTCATAACTGGGGGTCACTTTCTGAGATGAAGCTGTTGGTCTCTAGTTATGGAACACAGATCTTCACTTCATTCAAACAGCACCATTGATACATTAATGGGCTGATTAAACAGCTTCACTTATTTATTTTCGTTTTGTCTGTGCTGGGTCTGCTCTGCTGCGTGGACTTGCTCTGGGCGCGGCGAGCGGGGGCCACTCCGTTAGCTGTGCACGTCTCACTGCGGCAGCTTCTCTCGTCGCAGAGCGCGGTTTCTGCTGTGTGCAGACTTCGGTAGTTGTGGCTCGTGGGCTCAGTGGTTGTGGCTCCCCGACTCTAGAGCACAGGCTTCATAGTCGTGGCGAACAGGCTTAGCTGCACCATCGCATGCATCCCAGACCAGGGATCGAACCCATGTCTCCTGCACTGGCAAGTGGATTCTTCGAGGCACCAGGGGAGCCTTCAACTAATTTTTGCTGTAGGCTGCTCACACCCTAATCTGAAGGTAAGACCTGCCAAGGCTGGGTTCTTGGGTCTGTTTTTCCCACTTAAGATCTCAAGTGCTCAGAACAGTCCTGACATTTTTAATTGCTCAGTGATTGTTGATTTTTTGTTTGCTTGAATGACCAGATGATAAAATAAAGAGAAATCAGCAGAGACTGGCAATATTATTGATGTATTCATGTCCAGGGCTTCCCCGGTAGCTCGGTTGGTCGAGAATCCACCTGCAATGCAGGAGACAGACCCTGGTCCGATTCCTGGGTTGGGAAGATCTGCTGGAGAAGGGATAGGCTACCCACTCCAGTATTCTTGGGCTTCCCTTGTGGCTCAGCAGGTAAAGACTCTGCCTGTAATGCGGGAGACCTGGGTTCGACCCCTGGGTTGGGAAGATCCCCTGGAGAAAGGAAAGGCTACTCACTGCAGTATTCTGGCCTGGAGAATCCCATGGACTGTATAGTCCACAGGGTCACAAAGAGTCAGACACGACTGAGCGACTTTCACTTTCATGTCCAGTGAAGATAGCAGGATAGCACTATTGGATGTCCAATCTGTAGTTCAAATAGAGAAAGGAAAAAAGGGGCAGAACTGACCCATAGTCCAGGGGACCACAGACACCCAGAACCCAAATGGACCCCCTTTAGAAAGTGTATTTCTCAGATCCTGCCTTTTTTCATATCAGCTCCACCAGTGGTTAAGTTGTAAATTGACAAGAAATATGTTCTGTTTATTTTTTTTTCAAGGTTGAATTTTGGAATGAATTATTGGATTGACTGGTCCATAAAAACAATAAATCAATAGTTAAGAGTGAAATTCGTTGTTAAAAGGCAAAAGGCCAAATGATGACCTAATAAAGATGATGGATGAAATCTGAAGTCAGCAAACTCTGGCCCTCAGGCCAAATACTGCCCGGCACCTGTTTTCGTAAATAAAGTTTTATTGGAACACAGCCAGGTCCATCCATTAACCATTGTCTATGGCTGATTTCATGCTGCAGTGATATAGTTAGTAGTTTGTGACAGAGCCCATATGGCTTGCAAAGCTGAAAGTATTTACAATCTGGCCTTTTATAGAAAATGTTTGATGACCTCTGGATTAAATGATGGTCCATCATGTTAAAGTACAAAGAATCAAGCTGACCATGGAGGTGAAGGCCTCTTATATCGTCTTTTTCCCCCGTCCCACCCACCCAGTGGAGCTGTGTCTGTAACATCTGCAGTCATTCTCAAAATACAAGTTCCTGGGCCTCACGTCGGCCCTGTTTTCTGTCCTGCACACGCGAAGACCTTTGAGTCTGCAGCTCTGTTTTATAAGGTTGCTACTTCCTGCCCTCGCTTTATTACATCTGTTCTTTGGGGCATGGTGTTATAAATTGGGTATGTGATGATGTGTAATCACTAACTGAAAAGCCAATACATTTTCACAGTACCGGCAGCAAGACAAATAAAAGGCAAAATGAAAGGCTTGTGCTCTTTGGACAAAGAGAAAAGCACACAACACTCATATTAAAAAAAAAAAAAATCAGACTGTGAATTGAAAATGTTGTCATCTTGGGGGCTGATGTTTTGGGGGTAGTCTGGCTTGTGTTGTTTGCCTCCTGGGAGTGGGATGGCTCTGGCTGGGAGGTGGGGAGAGTGGAGGATGGGCCTCACATTATTATTAGGCTTTGCAAATCTCAGGCTTATGAGATTTGCTTATGGGTGCTTATGAGTTATGATTTTCGGTAGCCTTTGATTGAGGACAACTGGTCCTGTGGTCAGAGGATACAGGGCAGAAAGAGACAGTTGAAGAGAGAGCGATGCGGGAAAAGAGAAGCGTGTAAGTCTGTGTTTAGATGGGTGAAGACTGTAGAATAGTTTCCCCCAGTAGAAATTCAGTAAACACTTGGGTTGATATTAATGTCTGAAGGACAGAGCGATCCACACAATCAGGGCTTCGTAAGTGATGATGCTTTTTTGTTCTGATTCTGGGCTTTCACACTGTAGGAAGTGGATAGGATGAGGGAGGGTGTTTGTACAGACAATTTGGAGCTCTTAGGAAAGAAATCTACCCCCACCCTCCCACCTCCTCCTATTCAGCAAATCCGAATATTCATTCGTATTCTTCTCCACCACCCTGCAGAAATACAGTCTGCAGGCCAGAGAATTTTATTTTGCTTTGCTTTCTTCTTCTCCAAGGTCTGGAGGAAAATGCAATAGAAATGGGGCTTGGGGGATAGTTTTTTGAAACAGATGAAAGTAAAAGATAATAGGAATAATACATACTGTCAGCCTGGAAAAGGTTTCACCAGAAAAAGCAAAAGAAGAAAAAAAAAATCTTTAGGCTTCCTAGCTAATTATGTTCATGAAGTTAAGATGAAGGTGAGTAGAGATAAGGGTCTCTCCTTTGTAACGAAGATTTAACTATGTGAGCATTCTAGAAATGCAGACTTTAGTAGTTCTTCCAACACATTGATATCCTAATAATAATAATAGTAATAACCTAGCTACATTACCTTTATAAATCACCTGTGCACAGGGCCTAACAAAAGGAAGGACCCAGTGCACATAAGAGGGCCCAGGGGGCTGGAGGGGCTGGGGTCTTGTTACTTATCAATACAAATCTCCCCTCTCCGGGGCCCTCTAACTTTTTTTCTGGGGTCAGCTAGCTCTCAGCAGATTAATATTCAGGATTCTTTCATAGTTTATCTCATTTGGTTTTCTTAAGAACTGTGAGGGAGACAGAAAAGACACTTTCGTCATTTCAGAATGACAGAGGAGGAAACGGAGACGCAAACGTGGGGGCTGACTTGTCCACGGCCGCTGGTGGCAGAGCCAAGACCTGGCTGAGGCCTTTCACAGTCCACTTCCGTCACCTCCAGGCCATCTGTGAGGGGCTGCAAAGGGGGTGAGACCGCCTAACCAGCAATGCCAGCACAGGCAGGTCACCCATGGGTCCCCAGCAGTGCCTGCCCCCTGGTTTCAGTTCTGAAGCCTGTGTGCTTTGTCCATGTGGCACCTAAGGAGCCCCACATGTGGCAGCGTGGGGGCTCCTGACGGGCTGGCAAGCACAGCCTGGGTCCTGTTCGGATGACTTGTCCTAGTGGCAAAACTAAACAAATGTTTGTCTGCCATCGCTGAATTCTCATAGCGGGTAAACACAGAACGCTTCTCTTTGGGATGCTTTCATAACTGGGGGTCACTTTCTGAGATGAAGCTGTTGGTCTCTAGTTATGGAACACAGATCTTCACTTCATTCAAACAGCACCATTGATACATTAATGGGCTGATTAAACAGCTTCACTTATTTATTTTCGTTTTGTCTGTGCTGGGTCTGCTCTGCTGCGTGGACTTGCTCTGGGCGCGGCGAGCGGGGGCCACTCCGTTAGCTGTGCACGTCTCACTGCGGCAGCTTCTCTCGTCGCAGAGCGCGGTTTCTGCTGTGTGCAGACTTCGGTAGTTGTGGCTCGTGGGCTCAGTGGTTGTGGCTCCCCGACTCTAGAGCACAGGCTTCATAGTCGTGGCGAACAGGCTTAGCTGCACCATCGCATGCATCCCAGACCAGGGATCGAACCCATGTCTCCTGCACTGGCAAGTGGATTCTTCGAGGCACCAGGGGAGCCTTCAACTAATTTTTGCTGTAGGCTGCTCACACCCTAATCTGAAGGTAAGACCTGCCAAGGCTGGGTTCTTGGGTCTGTTTTTCCCACTTAAGATCTCAAGTGCTCAGAACAGTCCTGACATTTTTAATTGCTCAGTGATTGTTGATTTTTTGTTTGCTTGAATGACCAGATGATAAAATAAAGAGAAATCAGCAGAGACTGGCAATATTATTGATGTATTCATGTCCAGGGCTTCCCCGGTAGCTCAGTTGGTCAAGAATCCACCTGCAATGCAGGAGACAGACCCTGGTCCGATTCCTGGGTTGGGAAGATCTGCTGGAGAAGGGATAGGCTACCTACTCCAGTATTCTTGGGCTTCCCTTGTGGCTCAGCAGGTAAAGACTCTGCCTGTAATGCGGGAGACCTGGGTTCGACCCCTNAGAATCCACCTGCAATGCAGGAGACAGACCCTGGTCCGATTCCTGGGTTGGGAAGATCTGCTGGAGAAGGGATAGGCTACCCACTCCAGTATTCTTGGGCTTCCCTTGTGGCTCAGCAGGTAAAGACTCTGCCTGTAATGCGGGAGACCTGGGTTCGACCCCTGGGTTGGGAAGATCCCCTGGAGAAAGGAAAGGCTACTCACTGCAGTATTCTGGCCTGGAGAATCCCATGGACTGTATAGTCCACAGGGTCACAAAGAGTCAGACACGACTGAGCGACTTTCACTTTCATGTCCAGTGAAGATAGCAGGATAGCACTATTGGATGTCCAATCTGTAGTTCAAATAGAGAAAGGAAAAAAGGGGCAGAACTGACCCATAGTCCAGGGGACCACAGACACCCAGAACCCAAATGGACCCCCTTTAGAAAGTGTATTTCTCAGATCCTGCCTTTTTTCATATCAGCTCCACCAGTGGTTAAGTTGTAAATTGACAAGAAATATGTTCTGTTTATTTTTTTTTCAAGGTTGAATTTTGGAATGAATTATTGGATTGACTGGTCCATAAAAACAATAAATCAATAGTTAAGAGTGAAATTCGTTGTTAAAAGGCAAAAGGCCAAATGATGACCTAATAAAGATGATGGATGAAATCAGAAGTCAGCAAACTCTGGCCCTCAGGCCAAATACTGCCCGGCACCTGTTTTTGTAAATAAAGTTTTATTGGAACACAGCCAGGTCCATCCATTAACCATTGTCTATGGCTGATTTCATGCTGCAGTGATATAGTTAGTAGTTTGTGACAGAGCCCATATGGCTTGCAAAGCTGAAAGTATTTACAATCTGGCCTTTTATAGAAAATGTTTGATGACCTCTGGATTAAATGATGGTCCATCATGTTAAAGTACAAAGAATCAAGCTGACCATGGAGGTGAAGGCCGAAATAATGATATCTTTCTGCTGGCCAGCCCAGCACCAGACTTGGCTTCTGCAAGGCATCATTATCCATCATAGTAAGTTAATGTTGTTAATTTGAGTTTTATTGTTTTGGTAGTTTTAATTGTATTTATTCTATAAATTTGTTTTTGTTTTATATGTGCATAATAGCTAAAAGCATAATATAACATAGGGAGCCAGCCTGGGGATTTGTGATGATTAAAAGATGCTTCCTCCTTGGAAGGAAAGTTATGGCCAACGTAGATAGCATATTTAAAAGCAGAGACATTACTTTGCCAACAAAGGTCCATCTAGTCAAGGCTATGGTTTTTCCAGTGGTCATGTATGGATGTAAGAGTTGGACTGTGAAGAAGGCTGAGCACTGAAGAATTGAAGCTTTTGAACTGTAGTGTTGGAGAAGACTCTTGAGAGTCCCTCGGACTGCAAGGAGATCCAACCAGTCCATTCTGAAGGAGATCAGCCCTGGGATTTCTTTGGAGGGAATGATGCTGAAGCTGAAACTCCAATTACTTTGGTCACCTCATGCGAAGAGTTGACTCATTGGAAAAGACTCTGATGCTGGGAGGGATTGGGGGCAGGAGGAGAAGGGGACGACCGAGGATGAGATGGCTGGATGGCATCACGGACTCGATGGACGTGAGTCTGAGTGAACTCCAGGAGTTGGTGATGGACATAGGCTCCCTGGAGAAGGGACAGGCTACCCACTCCAGTGTTCTTGGGCTTCCCTGGTGGCTCAGATGGTAAAGAATCCACCTGTAATGCAGGAGACCTGGGTTTGATCCCTGGGTTGGGAAGATTCCTTGGAGGAGGGAGCGGCAGTCCACTCCAGTATTCTTGCCTGGAGAATCCCCATGGACAGAGGAGCCTGGAGGGTTATAGTCCATGGGGTCGAAAAGAGTCGGGTATGACTGACTAAGCACAGCACATCATATATATATATATATATATATATATATGCACACACTTATAGCTGCTTCATGTTGTTGTACAGCAGAAACCAAAACAACACTGTAAAACAACTATCCTCCAATTAAAAAAAAAGAGCTAGAAGCATACAATTTACTCCTCAGTTAGTGTTTGTATGTATCAAATATATATACTATAAAATAAGTTAACCCCATGGGGATTGGTGAGATTTTTTTTTCTTCCTTTTAAATGTGCTCTCATCCTTGACTACTTAAGTTTGAAAATTACTGGTTTAAAGGCATCTGGTTCACTCCAGTATTCTTGCCTGGAGAATCCCCATGGACAGAGGAGCCTGGAGGGTTATAGTCCATGGGGTCAAAAAGAGTCAGATACGACTGACTAAGCACAGCACATCATATATATATATATATATATGTACACACTTATGGCTGATTTATGTTGTTGTACAGCAGAAACCAAAACAACACTGTAAAACAATTATCCTCCAATCAAATAAAAAGAGCTAGAAGCATACAATTTATTCCTCAATTAATGTTTGTATGTATCAAATTTATATACTATAAAATAAGTTAACCCATAGGGATTGGTGAGATTTTTTTCCTTCCTTTTAAATGTGCTCTCATCCTTGACTACTTAAGTTTGAAAATTACTGGTTTAAAGGCATCTGGTAGGAGCCTGTATCTAGGTTTCGTTAAGTTATGCTGTGGTCACTGTTAATTGTTATCCTACTAAGTTGTTTGGGCAAGGGAATGGTATCACTAAAACCTCTCTAGTTTAATTCATTAAGTGTTTACCTTGTAACTTGGAGAACTCAAGAGACAAGAAACTTACTGGAAGGAAATTACTTGAGTTCTGCTTTGTGATCTTTTAATGATTTTAGGATGACTGGACTCTGATTACTGTCCCATTATGCCTAATCTTGAAACCATGGGGCATGTTGTCATGATTATCGATTTCAGTTCAGTTCAGTCCCTCAGCTGTGTCTGACTCTTTATGACCCCATGAATCACAGCACGCCGGGCCTCCCTATTGATCACCATCTCCTGGAGTTCACTCAAATTCATGTCCATTGAGTTGGTGATGCCATCCAGCCATCTCATCCTCTGTCGTCCCCTTCTCCTCCTGCCCCTAATCCCTCCCAGCATCAGAGTCTTTTCCAATGAGTCAACTCTTCGCATGAGGTGGCCAAAGTACTGGAGTTTCAGCTTAGCAACAGTCCTTCCAATGAACACCCAGGATTGATCTCCTTTAGGACGGACTGGTGGGACCTCCTTTCTGTCCAAAAGACTCTCAAGAGTCTTCTCCAACACCACAGTTCAAAAGCATCAATTCTTCAGCACTCAGCTTTCTTCACAGTCCAACTCACATCCATACCGATCACTGGAAAAACCATAGCCTTGACTAGACAGACCTTTGTTGGCAAAGGTATATCTCTGCTTTTGAATATGCTATCTAGGTTGGTCATAACTTTCCTTCCAAGGAGTAAGCGTCTTTTAATTTCATGGCTGCAATCACCATCTGCAGTGATTTTTGAGCCCCCCAAAATAAAGTCTGACACTGTTTCCACTGTTTCCCCATCTATTTCCCATGAAGTCATGGGACCAGATGCCATGATCTTCATTTTCTGAATGTTGAGCTTTAAGCCAACTTTTTCACTCTCCTCTTTCACTTTCATCAAGAAAATTTTTAGTTCCTCTTCATTTTATGCCGTAAGGGTGGTGTCATCTGCATATCTGAGGTTATT
>SJYX01014688.1:167131-198770 GCA_006410675.1 Oreotragus oreotragus
TTTTTTTTTTTTTTTATAATGTGGACAGTGTCATTACCTCAAATGCATATGTTTCCAATCTTTGAAAAAGCCATTTCTATTTCAAGGTTATGTTAAGTAACATTTCAAATTACAGATGAAACAGAACAGAGGAGAAGGAATGTGAGAGTCCCTCGCCTGGGTGGGGAGGAGGGACACGTGTATGTGACGTGGGTGCGCCTCATGAACTCGGAGCATCTTCATCCAGGTCAGCAGGAGGCTGAGTCTGAGGCCAGGTTGCTGAGCTTTGAGATTTGATAATAGAAGTCTCGCTCTGTAGTTTTCTTCCCTGGCTTTCTGTGTATTTGTCTTGCCTGTTTTCAAGGGTTGTAAGTCAGGCCGGGTGACCCACTGAATTGAAGGTCAGCCTTGGAAGTTGATAGAACCAATAAGAACTCTTACAGTGCTCAGCAGGAAGGCCCACTTCGCTGATTCGGTGCTGTCAGATAGACGTATTCTTTCTTCATCCTCTTCTTGAATTGCTCTGCCATGCCAACCCAGTTCATCCTGAGTTACCTTCGGTCCTGCTGCTTCTCTGAATTGGGCCGTGGAGGCAGGGTGGCCGGGTGAAGAGAGCCCAAGGTTTGGGGAATGGAGATTTGGGTTCTACAGCCAGGTGAGTATCCTTGGTCAAGCCTGGGCTCCTCTCTCTGGCCTCAGTCGCAGCTGCAGCCTACAGAGGCTGGGTATCTTTCTCTTTTGAGCTGTTTTTTTTTTTTTTTTTTAATGTGAACCATTTTTGAAGTCTTTATTGAATTTGTTTCACTATTGCTTCTATTGTTTATTTTCTGATTTTTCTGCCTCAAGGCGTGTGGGGTCTTAGCTCCCCAACCAGGGACTGCACCTGCACCACCTTAATCACGCTGGACCACGAGGGAAGTACCCCCACCAGCTGGCCTCCTGAGGTGAGTTGCAGGTCTGCAGGAAGAAGGGAAATAGAAAATGTGGGTGAGTCATAAATCTGCCTTGGTGGGAGGCAAAGGGTGGTCCTTACAACTCTGGGTGATGCTTTGTCATCGTTCCTCCATCTCTATTTTGCTGATGGAAGCACTTTGTATCTGGGCCCCCTGGCGGGGTTTTGGGGGAAACCTGGGACACGGAGAATAACTGAGGTCAAAATCCTGCCAGTCTTCCCATCTGGCTGTGGCATCTGTGGTGGGGCCTGTGGTTTATTCCTGACATCTTTTTACAATAATAACACCACCCACCATGTATCACATGCACAGACCCCTTAAAAATCAGCGTCGGGTTTTTTTTTTTTTCCTCTGGGACACCTGTTCCATTTTCTTGAAATGGAGCAGCTATCTTTGTATACATTCCTCCCGACTTTTAGGTCAATGCCTGGCCCATCCAGGGTGTGCTGTCATTGGGAACACTCTGTCACGCTTTCCCTCTCCCAAGTCCCTGCATTTTCTGTTCTTTCCGTGGGACATGTGTGTCCCTGTCACCTCCCATCCGAATCTTCTCATCCTTCAGGATTCCAATGCCACCCCCGCCAGGAAGCCCTCCCTCATTCTCCCTGTGGGCGATGGTTTTGCTCCCATGGCTGTTTACCTGCCCCTCTCTTTCAGCGTCTTTCACTTTTTTCCTTACCAGCAGAGATCTGTACACATACCTTATCTACCCAATTTTCTGTTAGTTCCTGTCTGGGGGGGGTATTTTTTTTTTTTTTCCTCTCATATCTAGCTCAGTGTCTAGCACCAAACAGAGCCTTCATGCCTCTTTCCTGACTGTTTAATGACTAGAAGTCAAGTGGTCATGCCTTGCTGCTTCTGCAGAACCTTTGTGGAAGCTGGCGCTTACTAACGTTGCCGGTGGCCTGCACTTTCTCCCACTAAGTCCTAGGTTTGCCTGCAGGTGATGAGTCTTGTTTTGGGGAAGTCTTTGCTTCAAATCCCTCCAGTTCTCCGGAAGGGACGAGCTGTCTCAAAGTCCCCAGGTGGAGCCAGGTAGGTTCCCTGTGGGTGGAAGGGGAGGATGCTGCAGTGAGGATGAAAAGGCTTGCAAGAACAGCGAGACTGAACAGGGAGAGCCCAAGAGCAGAAGGTTTGTCCCAGCAGAGGGGCAGAGGCGAGCTGGTCCTGGGCTGAACAGGGAGGGTGGTGAATCTTGCCTCATGCAGGGATTCAGGCTCAGTTCGCAGTCAAGGGAAGGAGCTATGGTTTCGGCATCAACACCCCACCCTACCCGCTCCCGCAAGCACAGAGAGAGCCCAGCTTCCCAGCAGAGGTGAGCAGGGCTGCTTGAGACAGACCATCCCCTGTCCATGCTTCCCCTGCTCCAGGGTGAGGGGAGAGAACTCCCCAAGCTCCTGTAGTTCCAGGGAGGTTCCGGGAGAACGTCAGTGCCAGTCACGGGGCCCCCGGCTTGCCCGGCAAGGTGGCTGGTCCCTCCCGCCCCACCTTCCCCTTGGGTGCTTCAAAACGCACTTCTGACCTTTGAAACACGTCACTAATGTGGTGTCCCCTTATTGTCACTGGCTGGGAGCTGTCACTGGTACTCACACCTGTGACAGGTGTTTATTAGCAAAACTGGCAGGATGGTCGTCACCCTGAAAACTGTCGAGTCCTCAGCCTAAAGGTGATGCTTGAAGGCTCCACATGGCCAGGCTGAAGTTGGCTACGGGGGCCACAGGGGAGGCTAGGGGGGACCGGAGCTGCTCTGGGAGTTGGGGTGCTCATTGCTGGGAGGAGGGTTTCAAGCCTGACTCCCTTCTTGGCCCCCGAGAGATTCTTCTTGTCCTTCCTTCTCAACTGAGGCCCTGTCCAAGGGTGACTGCGGTCCTTGGCAAGCCCAGGACATTCTGCTGCCGCCGTGCCACTCTCTAGTGATGGCTCTTGGGCAGATGGGGGGTGCCCTCAGGGGCAAAGAGCCTGTGACCTCAGCCCCGCGGGGACCAGGCTTTGCAGGTGCATCCTGGGTGTGTGTGCCTTGCCTGTCCCAGGGGCCATGACTGGTCAGTTCAGTTCAGTTCAGTCACTCAGTCCGTCTAGTCAAGGCTATGGTTTTTCCAGTGGTCGTGTATGGATATGTGAGTTGGACTGTGAAGAAAGCTGAGTGCCGAAGAATTGATTCTTTTAAACTGTGGTGTTGGACAAGACTCTTGCGAGTCCCTTGGACTGCGAGGAGATCCAACCAGTCCATTCTAAAGGAGATCAGTCCTGGGTGTTCATTGGAGGGACTGATGTTGAAGCTGAAACTCCAGTACTTTGGCCACTTAATGCGAAGAGCTGACTCATTTGAAAAGACCCTGATGCTGGGAAGGATTGGGGGAGGGAGGAGAAGGGGAAGTCAGAGGGTGGGATGGTTGGATGGCATCACCGACACAATGGACATGGGTTTGGGTGGGCCCCGGGAGTTGGTGATGGACAGGGAGGCCTGGCGTGCTGTGGTTCATGGGGTTGCAAAGAGTTGGACGTGACTGAGCGACTGAACTGAACTGAAGATTGCTTTTAGCTCAGATGATAAAGAATCAGGAGATCTGGGTTCGATCTCTGGGTTGGGAAGGTCCCTAGGAGAAGGGAATGGCTACCCACTCCAGTGTTATTGCCTAGAGAATTCCATGGACAGAGAAGCCTGGTGGGCCACAGTCGATGGGGTCACAAAGAGGCGGACACGACTGAATGACTAACACCCTCATATTCCATTGCATCTTCTTTACCCATTCCTCCGCAGATGCACATCCAGGTTGCCTCCATGTCCTGGCTATCGTGAACAGTGCTGCAATGAACATTGGGGTGCATGTATCTTTTTGAATTATGGTTTCCTAAGTCATTTCTGTTCCAGCAGCTGTGGCTTGAATTCTCTGCATCTCCTTTGTCCTTCACTCTGTGGATTAATAAGTGATAATAGTAATGGAAATGGCGACAAGGTCCACCTCCGTGATTTTATTGCACGTTTGTTCATTATGTGCTGGGAGTTCTGTGAGTTGTGGTAACACTGCTGGGAACTTGGTCCTGTCACCCTCACTTTACTGATGAAGCTCAGAGAGGAAGTTCCACTTGCTCAAGGTGGAGCCAGGGTCCAGAGCCAGGTCCAAATGACCCCTGGTGCACTTAGCTAGTCTTTTACCCTTCCTCAGCTCATGACAGAGTCATGTCCCAATAAAATCATGATAAGTTGAAAATACTGTAAGGCAAAAATGCAAAAACCTACTGGACATCCTATGTGATCCAGCCTGCCTTAAAGGGACTCAGAACACTTCCGTTAGCCTGCTGCTGCTAAGTCACTTCAGTCATGTCCAACTCTGTGCAACCCCATAGACTGTCTCTTATACACATCTAGATGTGTATAAGAGACAGGACCTGGGTCAGTCACAACAGTAAGGGACTTGGGCACCTGAACTAAAGCCTGATTAAAGACACTGAAGAAAAGCACTTTTGACAATATTAGAGTTAGCCCAAGAAGAATAAGAGGACAAGCTTTGTAAAAGATTTTTTAATAAATTAACTGAATTATAAGAAAATAATGTGTCAAATACTCTACCCTTTCCAGATCATGCCCATCCCCATCCCATTCTCATCACCCAGAACCCCATTTAGTATGTGCCAGAGAGGGAGGTTTTATAATTCTATCCTTTGCAGGTCTAGGGGAAGTTTTGAGGTCTCTGTGGCTACCAAATCATATTCCTGTCTCTTATACACATCTAGATGTGTATAAGAGACAGGTACTATTCTTTTANCTACCAGGCTCCTCCATTCATGGGATTTTCCAGGCAAGAGTACTGGAGTGGGGTGCCATTGCCTTCTCTATCCATTAGCCTAAGGTTGGGCAAAATCATCCAACATCAAGCTTATTTTATCATCACGGGTTGAATCTTTCCTGTGATTGATGGAACACTGTACTGAAGATGAGAACAGCCAACGGTTGTATGGGTGCGGCGGTTATCACATCAACTATCTCCCCTGTGTCGGCGGGGCTGGCGGGGAGCTGTGGCTGTGTGCCCTGCCTAGCACCACCAGAGCATCATGCCTGGATCGCAGGCCTGGGACAAGCTCAAAATGCAAAACTGGAATTACGGCTCCTACCGAATGTGTCTCGCCTTCACACCATCGCAAAGTTGAAAAATTGTACGTTGAACTGTCATAGGTTGGGGACCATCTGTGCTGTTGAGAGTGTAGCTTGTCACCCCCTCTGTGCTCTGGGTCAGGAAAGACGCTGAGCCCCACAGATCAGAGAACTGAGGCTAGACAGGTGAGCGCCCACAGACGGCTGGTAGCTGAGCTGGCACTCTTCTTTACTAGTCAGAGGTGACATGGTTGTCTCCAGCCCTGTGTTGGACACTTTAGGTGGGTCCCAAAAGGAATATGTCCAAAACTCCATGAGCTGCCATTTGCTGGAAAAATCAAACTGTGCTCCTAGGTCACGTATATTGGGCTTTGGCTGGGTGTCAGGCACGTGTTTTCATTTAGCTCTCGTAAGTATGAGGTTTGTCTTGTCATTATCCCTCTTTGATAGCAAGGAGAAAGACCCAGAANGATGCTTTTGAACTGTGGTGTTGGAGAAGACTCTTGAGAGTCCCTTGGACTGCAAGGAGACCCAACCAGTCCATTCTGAAGGAGATCAACCCTGGGATTTCTTTGGAGGGACTGATGCTAAAGCTGAAACTCCAGTACTTTGGCCACCTCATGCGAAGAGTTGACTGATTGGAAAAGACTGATGCTGGGAGGGGTTGGGGGCAGGAGGAGAAGGGGACGACTGAGGATGAGATGGCTGGATGGCATCATGGACTCGATGGATGTGAGTCTGAGTGAACTCCGAGAGATGGTGATGGACAGGGAGGCCATGGGGTCGCAAAGAGTCGGACACGACTGAGCAACTGAACCGAACTGAACAGCCTCCCAACCATAAGAGGCACGAGATGTTTTAGACTTACTAAAGGCAAATTCTTTGGGGAAGTTAAAAATTATTAGTATGGTGGGTTGGTTAGGAATTATATTGGTGAAGGGTTTTTCATTTGTTGTGCTAATAATTGCTGCTAATTCCCTGCTCTGGGTGTGACAAGGGTGTCTCAGGTCAAACCTCTCTGCTGGTAAACTAGCTTGTGTGACAGGATTATCCATACTCCTGCCACTAGGCATATGATTGTTTACTACCTCTCAACCATAAACAGCACAGAGAGTTTGGAGTATTTTGAGAGTCTTAATTTGCATAGGGGTTTTCTCATTGTTGAGTCAATGATTGCCGCCAGGCCTCCATATCCTTAGGCACCTGGGAATATATTAATCAATGTATTTGGAATATAGAAAAGGAAATATAGTAGTTTTTAAGGTTAGCAATATTAGACTTTTTGAGTTAATGAATTTTCTCTTTTGTAATAGATCACTGTACTTTGTTATAAATCACTGTGTCCTTGCTATGTAAAAATGTAACTTTATCACTTTCTCAAGACTAAATAGATCTTAAGGGGAACATTGGTGAAAGGTTTTCATTTGTTGGGCTGATGTTTGCTGCTAAATCTCCATATTCCCTGCTCTTATAATGAATATAACTAGCACACAGGAGAAATAAGAAATAAGTATTAACCTTTAAGATTAATCATGTTAACCTTGGGTTAAATAAATTCCTTTCTTGATTGAAACTCACTACACCCTCACCCTATAGGAATGCAACTTTATTTGGAGGGTGGTGCCTGGTTTAAGAAAAAATCACCCCTGGAAAAAAATAAGGTTTTTGGTTATCAGAAAGAAAGGATCATAAAATGTCAGCAGGTCTCATGGCCAGAAGATGATGTAAAACCCCTGAGACCTTTTTTTTATGTAAAGCACCTGATTATGATAAAGGTCAGAACTGCTGACCCCTGTGTGACTCTGTATTCATCCCTATGTGTAACAAAAGGTATATAAGCAAACCTAAAAAATAAAGGGATGGGATCAGTTTCTGGAAAGACCGATTGCCCCATGTCATTCCTTCTTGCTCCCCGTTTTTCTGGCTGAATTAATGTGGGTACTCACCAAGCCTGCTAATTTTGCCTGGGCTTCTAAGATCGGATTGGGGAGGCCTCAGTGCCTCCTCTCCTTTGGGAGAACGGAAAGACGCCTGTGGCCTATGTAGGTGGTGATTGGTATTCCACGTAAACCAAGTTATTCAGCCTCTTTTTCTCCACTAATTTTCCTACTACACTATCCGTTTCTAATCTCTCTCTATATCTGTAATTAAATAAGTTTTTTCCTAGGACACCGATTCCGTCCCCACCTTCAAATCACCCTGGATCCACTGGGGCTGGACCCCGGCACTCTAAGTGTTTCTAATTTTCTTGAAGAGATCTCTAGTCTTTCCCATTCTATTGTTTTCCTCTATTTCTCTGTATTGTTCTTTGAAGAAGGCCTTCTTTTTTCTCCTTGCTATTCTCTAGAACTCTGCATTCATTTGGCTCTAGCTTTCCCTTTCTCCCTTGCTTTTCCAGTCTCTTCTTTTCTCAGCTATTTGTAAGGCCTCCTGAGACAACCATTTTGCCTTCTTGCATTTCTTTTTCTTAGGGATGGTTTTGGTCACCACCTCCAGTACAATGTTACATACCTCCATCCATAGTTCTTTAGGCACTCAATCATGTCTAATCCCTTGAGTCTATTTGTCACTTCCACCATATCGTAAGGGGTTTTATTTAGGTCATATATGAAAGGCCTAGTGGTTTTCCCTACTTTCTTCAATTTAAGTCTGAATTTTGCAATAAAGAGTTCATGATCTCAGCCATAGTCAGCTCCAGATCTTGTTTTTGCTGACTAAATAGAGTGTCTCTATATTGGCTGCAAAGAATATAATCAATCTGATTTTTGTTATTGACCATCTGGTGATGTCCATGTGTAGAGTCACCTATTATGTTGTTGGAAGAGGGTGTTTGCTATGACCATTGCATTCTCTTGGCAAAACCCTCTTAGCCTTTGCCCTGCTTCATTTTGTATCCAAGGCCAAACTTGCCTGTTACTCCAGATATCTCTTGAATTCCAACTTTTGCATTCCAGTTCCCTATGATGAAAGGGATGTCTCTTTTTGGTGTTAGTTCTAGAAGGCCTCATAGACTGTAGCCTACCAGGCTCCTTTGTCCATGGGATTTTCCAGGCAACAGTACTGGAGTGGATTGCCATTTCCTTCTCCAATAGGTCTTCATAGAACCATTCAACTTCAGCTTTTTTTGGCATTAGTGGTTGGGTATAGACTTGGATTACCTTTATGTTTAATGGTTCGTCTGGGAAATGAACTGAGATCATTATGTCATTTTTGAGATTACACCCAAGTACTACTGCATTTCAGACTCTTTTGTTGNATAGGTCTTCATAGAACCATTCAACTTCAGCTTTTTTTGGCATTAGTGGTTGGGTATAGACTTGGATTACCTTTATGTTTAATGGTTCGTCTGGGAAATGAACTGAGATCATTATGTCATTTTTGAGATTACACCCAAGTACTACTGCATTTCAGACTCTTTTGTTGACTATGAGGGTTACTCACTTCTTCTAAGGGAGTCTTGCCCACAGCAGTAGATATAATGGTCATCTGAATTCAAGTCGCCCCATTCCCATCCATTTTAGTTCACTGATTTCTGAAATGTCGATGTTCACTCTTGCTGTCTCCTGTTTGACCACATCTAATTTACCTTGATTCGTGAATTTTACATTCCAGGTTCCTATGTAATCTTGTTCTTTACAGCACTGGACTTTACTTTCAGCACCAGACACATCCACAACTGGTCATTGTTTCTGCTTTGGCTCAGCCCCCATTTTTCCTGGAGCTATTTCTCCGCTCTTCCCCTGACTTGGGGGGCTCATCTTTCAGTGCCCTAGCTTTCTGCCTTTTCATACTGTTCATGGGGTTCTCAAGGCAAGAATGCTGATGTGGTTTGCCATTCCCTTCTCTAGCAGACCACGTTTTGTCAGAACTCTCCATCATGACCTTCATCTTGGGTGTCCCTGCATTGTATGACTCAGTTTCATTGAATTGCTGAGCGTGGGCCGCGGCCGAGAGGAGCTACCCTGTGTCTGAGGTCAGTGGCGGCCGGGAGGAGACACCCCGCGTCTGAAGTCAGGGCGGCGGCCAGGAGGAGCTACCCCGTGTCCGAGGTCAGGGGCGGCCAGGAAGAGACACCCCACGTCCGAGGCCAGGGGCAGCTGGGAGAAGCCACCTTGCACCCGAGGCCAGGGGTGGTGACCCGGAGGAGCCACCCTGAGCCCGAGGCCAGGGGCGGCAGCTGGGAGAAGCCACCCACGCCCGAGGCCATGGCCTGCGGCCGGTAGAAGTAACCCGAGGAGCAGGGGCTGCGCAGGCGCAGGAGGGCCTAGAGGAGCTGTCCCACGTTGACGGTCAGGAACTGCGGCGGTAAGGAGATACCCCTCGTCCAAGGTAAGGAGCAGCCGTGAAGACAACCCACGCCCAAGGTAAGAGAAACCCAAGTAAGATGGTAGGTGATGCAAGAGAGCATCAGAGGGCAGACACACTGAAACCATACTCACAGAAAACTAGTCAATCTAATCACACTAGGACCAGGGCCTTGTCTAACTCAATGAAACCAAGCCATGCCTGCAGGGCAACCCAAGGCGGGCGGGTCATGGTGGAGAGGTCTGACAGAACGTGGTCCACTGGAGAAGGGAATGGCAAGCCACTTCAGTATTCTTGCCTTGAGAACCCCATGAACAGTATGAAAAGGCAAAATGATAGGATATCAAAAGAGAATCTCCCCAGGTCGTTAGGTGCCCAATATGCTACTGGAGATCAGTGGAGAAATAACTCCAGAAAGAATGAAGGGATGGAGCCAAAGCAAAAACAATACCCAGTTGTGCATGTGACTGGTGATAGAAGCAAGATCCGATGCTGTAAAGAACAATATTGCATAGGAACCTGGAATGTCAGGTCCATGAATCAAGGCAAATTGGAAGTGGTCAAACAGGAGATGGCAAGGGTGAACGTCGACATTCTAGGAATCAGCGAACTAAAATGGACTGGAATGGGTGAATTTAACTCAGATGACCATTATATCTACTACTGCGGGCAGGAATCCCTCAGAAGAAATGGAGTAGCCATCATGGTCAACAAAAGAGTCCGAAATGCAGTACTTGGATGCAATCTCAAAAACGACAGAATGATCTCTGTTCGTTTCCAAGGCAAACCATTCAGTATCACAGTTATCCAAGTCTATGCCCCAACCAGTAATGCTGAAGAAGCTGAAGTTGAACGGTTTTATGAAGACCTACAAGACCATCCTATCTGACTGTCACCAATCAGTCAATTCCAAGCCTCCTTTTCTGTAGCTCACAAGCATCAGTTTGCCGATTGGGAGATAAGGGTGTGTGTGTGTCACGGAAGCTTGTGCGGCGGAGTCAAAGAGCGTCCAGCTTAGAACCGGGTTTAAGTCCAAAGCTGCTATTTATCGTGTGTCTTTGGGAGAACCTTTAGTTCAGTTTTATCGTCGGTGAAAACTGGATGGTAACAGGTAGCTTACTTACCTCTCGCCATCATTTTTGATAAGCAAATGAGATAAGGTTCAGATAAGAAGCACTTTATAATTTACGAACTTTCCTCAGTTAGGATTATTAATTAAATGGAACTACAGGAATGTTTGCAAGTAAAACACGCTGTGCAAGCATTTGTGAGTTTCAGTGGTTATGTCTAAATTTATGTCTGCATAGATGTGACTGCTGCTACTGCTACTGCTAAGTCACTTCAGTCGTGTCCGACTCTGTGTGACCCCATAGACGGCAGCCCACCAGGCTCCCCCATCCCTGGGATTCTCCAGGCAGGAATACTGGAGTGGGTTGCCATTGCCTTCTCCAATGCATGAAAGAGAAAAGTGAAAGTGAAGTAGCTCAGTCTGTCCGACTGTTAGCGACCCCATGGACTGCAGCCTACCAGGCTACTCTGTCCATTGGATTTTCCAGGCAAGAGTACTGGGGTGGGGTGCCATTGCCTTCCCCGATAGATGTGACTACTGGCAACTATGTGTGGTGGGGGTGCGCGTGTGCATCCTTTGGCCTTTGGAACATCACTTAGACAGTGATACCTAGCAACAGACTCCCATAGAGATGGCCCTTTGCCATGTGGTTATGTGTGTCGGGCACAGTGGCCCCCGTTGATGATCTGAAGTCTCCCTATAGCCCTGTGAGTGTAATGCCATTGTAACTGTTCTTTCCCTCTCAGTATTATGGAGACATAATTGACATACAGCACTGTACAAGTTTAAGATATGCCATGATAACCATTTAATTTTTTAATTAAAATTTATTTATTTATTTATATTGATTGAAATGTAGTTGTACAGTGTTATATAAGTTACAAGTGTACAATATAGTGAGTCACAATTTTTAACTTATGTTCCATTTACAGTTAATATAAAATATTGGCTATATGCCTCCTGTTGTATAATATATCCTTGCAGCTTTCTTAGTAAATAATAGCTTGTACCTCTTACTCCCCTGCCCCTATATTGCCCCTCCCCACTTCCTCTCTCCAGTGTTTTCTATATCTGTGAGTCTGCTTCTTTTTGTTATGTTCACTAGTTCGTTATACTTTTTAGGTTCTATATGTAAGTGGTATCATTTGTCATTCTTTACCTGACTTATCCATCCACATTGCTGAAAAAAGGCAAAACTCCATTCTCTTTCATGACTGAGTAGTATTTCATTATATAAATAAGTATACACACATATATAAATTGTACACGCGTTGAAAATACATATACATATATGGACTTCCCTGGTGGCTCAGATGGTAAAGAATCTGCCTGCAATGCGGGAGATCTGGGTTTGACCCCTGGGTTGGGAAGACCCCCTGGAGAAGGGAAGGGCAACCCACTCCAATATTCTTGCCTGGAGACTCCTATGGACAGAGGAGCCTGGCAGGCTACACCCCGTGGGGTCACAGAGAATGGGCCATGACTGAGCAACTAAGCTCACACAGCACGGATACATACATAACACATCTTTTTTACTCATTCATCTGTTGATGGACACTTACGTTGCTTCCATCTCTTGGCTGTTGTGAATAACGATGCTGTGGATATGGGGGTGCTTGCTACTTTTTGAAGTAGTGTTTTTGTTTCCTTTTGAACATGTACCCAGGAGTAGAATTTCTGCATCATATGGTAGCTCTGTTTTTAGTTTTGGGGGAATTCCCTGGTGGTCCAGTGGTTAGGACTTTGTGCTTTTAAGGCTGAGGGTGTGGGTTCAATCCCTGGTTGGGGGACTAAGAGCCTGCTAGCAGTGTGATGCGGCCAAAAGAATCAAAATAAAAATGAATGTAGTTTTTAGAGGAATCGCCACACCGTTTTCCATAGTGGCTGCACCAATTTACATTCCCATTAACAGGGCACAAGAGTTCCCTTTTCTCTGCATGTTCGCCAATGCTTGTTTTTTGTGTTCTTTTTGATATTAGCCATTCTGACAGGTGTGCGATGACATCTCATCATGCTTTTTGTTTGCATTTCCCTGATCACTAGTGATGTTGAGCATCTTTTCGTGTGCCCATTGGCCATCTGCATTTCCTATTTGGAAAAATGGCTATTCAGTTTTTCTGCCCATTTTTTAATCTGGGTTTTTTTTTTTTTTTTTTAATGTTATTTTTGTGTTCTTTTTGATATTAGCCATTCTGACAGGTGTGCGATGACATCTCATCATGCTTTTTGTTTGCATTTCCCTGATCACTAGTGATGTTGAGCATCTTTTCGTGTGCCCATTGGCCATCTGCATTTCCTATTTGGAAAAATGGCTATTCAGTTTTTCTGCCCATTTTTTAATCTGGGTTTTTTTTTTTTTTTTTTTAATGTTGAGTTGTGTGAGCTGTTTATATATGTTGGATGTTAATCCCTTATTGGTCATATCATTTGCCAACATTTTCTCCCATTCAGTAACTTGTCTTTTATTTTTGTCAATGGTTCCTTTTACTGTGCAAAAGCTTCGAAGTTTAATTAGGTCCCATTTGTTTATTTTTGCTTTTTATTTCCTTTGCTTTAGGAGATGAAGCCAAGAAAATATTGCTGCGATTTATGTCAAAGAGTGTTCCGCCTCTGTGTTCCTCTAGGAGTTTTATAGTATCCGGTCTTAACATTTAGGTCTTTAAAATGTGGTAACCGTTTAAAACTAGTAACAGAGTCTGGATGTGAGCTGGGGTGTGCTGGTTCTTTCAGCTGCTGTGGCTTTTTCCAGAAACCAGAAGGGGCCCCTCCAAGAGCAGCTGGGGCCCCTGTGTTCTGGAGAAGCCCCTGCCAGGCAGACAGACACTTTTCCTGGGGTCCCCCTACCCTGCTTCCTTACTGCCTTCCTACCAGCGTGTTTTGAGGGAGCTCAGTTTGCTTCCCTGGGAGTACGGAGGGTGCCTCCCAGCTCACACCATCAGCAGAGCCCACCCAAACTCCTGACTGCTTGGGCGGGGGTCTTCGGGCCTTTTGGAGTCCCTCTTGTAGACTGTGTCCTCTGAACTCCAACCTGGGGGACAGAGTTGGAAGGATAGCCGGGTTCCTTCTTCCCAGCCATCTTCTCCAGGACTTACCTCTGGCTCCACCCAGATGGCAGGGAAGCTGGGATGTGGCCCCAGGCCTGGGGCTCCACCTGCAGACAAAGCACAGGAGGTTGGTAAGACCCTTAGAGCCCATCGGGAGACCGCACTGCCACCTCCCGCGGGGGCTACCGGGGGATCACGCCCTTTCAGCCTCTATGACTTTGCTGTTACTTCCTGTTGGCCTTGTATTATGGGCTGCTCCACAGGAAGCCAAGACCCCTCAGTGAGATCAGGTGTTCCTGTTGAGAAATAGACTTTGAACATCTACCACCAGGCTCTGGGTGGAGCTGGGCTGGCCTTGGACGGTGGGCAGCCTCAAAGGAGCTCAGGGAGGGCTGCAGCTGGAGGCTGGTAGAGGCTGGTCGTCTGCACACCCGTGCGTAAGTCACATACAGTGCCTGGGAGGCTAGTCCTGCATACGGCACACCTACGGGGAGGGCTGCCCGTATCTCCATGTGTGTTAGGAGGCATCGTGAATTTTCCTTTGACTATGGAAATAATGTACACTGAATGTAAGAAATTGACAACATGTGCACCCGTGTAAAAAAGAGCTAAAGCTAACCCGTCAGCCTACTATGTAAAATGGCTACCCTTACCATCCTGTACTTCTTTCTACTCTCTTTCTGTGTGTGTGTGTGTGTGTGTGTGTGTGTGTGTAATAAGGAGGCATGCATGTGTGTGTGCTCAGTCACTTCAGTCATGCCTGACTCTTTTCAACCTCATGGACTGTAGTCCTCCAGACTCCTCTGTCCAAGGGATTCTCCAGGCAAAAATACTGGAGTGGGTTGCCATGCCCTCCTCCAGGGGATCTTCCCAACTCAGGGATTGAACCTGTGTCTCCTGCATTGCAGGCACATTCTTTACTGCTGAATCTCCGAGGAAGCCCCAGTAAGGATGCCTATGTATTAATATTTAACACTCTCCTGTTTTCTCCCAGATCAGAGAAGTGCCAGCCAGAGGCCTGGGAGTTACTCTTGTCCTGTGAGCCTAGGGCTATGCATAGGGGACATATTTGTGTGTGTGCATGTACGTGTGTGTGTGTGTGTGACAGAGAGAGAGACAGAGAGAGAGAGAGAGACTTTGTCCAGCTCTTAGGGCTTGAGTGACACCAAGGAGGCTGTGGGGTCTTGTCCCATAGTGGAAAATGGAAAGGGCTTAGCCTGGAGCCAGACCTGAGTTTGAGCTCTGACTCAACTGCTTGTGAGCTGTGTGACTTTCTGCAGTCTGCTTGACTTCTCTGAGTCTTGATGTCCTTATTCGTAGATGGAGATGGTGTCTACCTCACAGTGTTGTTATCGAGATTAAATATGTTCATTTAGATCAATGCCTAGCATGTGGTAGGCTCAAAAACATACATTATTTATCTTTACCTTTTCAATCATTCCCGGCAAGCTTTTTGCTCCATTTTCCAGAATATTCTCTCTTCCTGGGTACTTTGTCCTGTCATTTACTCAACATGAATGTCAGTTTCAGCCTCATCAAAGGATCGCAGGTTTTAGGCAACATCCTTATTGTCAGTTTTTGCACTGAATAAAGGTTAAGAGGAAGAGGGCCAGGCTTAACCCCAAAGTGTGCCCATGTGCTCAGCTGTTCAGCCGTGTCTGACTCTTTGTGACCCCATGACTGTAGCCTGCCAGGCTCCTCTGTCCATGGGATTCTCCAGGCAAGAATACAGGAGTGGGTTGCCATGCCGTCCTCCAGGGAATCTTCCTGACCCAGGAATTGAACCTGCATCTCCTGCACTGGCAGCCGGGTTCTTTGCCACTGAGCTACCTGGGAAACCCTCTCTAACTTCGAAGGACAAGACCTTAAAAAAGGCAACAGTCACCCTGGTGCCTCCTAGGGTCCCCCCACCTGTTGATTCTGCCTATGCGAGGAGCCTCTCCCTTCCGTGTCTTTAGACCTGGGCTTGAAGGCTTTGCTCAGAGCCTACTCTCTGCTGTGTCCCTGGGCCCCGTCCACTGCCTCTGGACATGGCTGGCCCAGCTGAGCCATCCTCGGAACTGTGAGCACGGGCGTGCGTGCTGGAATGCCGGCCTGGGGGCTTTGGGAGGAAAGGTGCGGGAAGCAGGCAGGAATGTGCCAGGCTGGTCTGCATTGCCTGCCAGCGTGGAAACTGCCCATAAATCATGGTACACAGCTGCGGGTGCCCGGGGCAGGGGTGAGGAGGGAATGCTGACTGTCATGTGGGTGGGAGCAGGCTCTGGGCTCAGGCTGGGAGGTGCACCCTCCAGGGAGACAGCTTCTAACTCAAGGTAAAAACAAAGCAAAACAAAATGTACACATGCACTCGGTTCAGGTCAGCTGCTCAGTTGTGTCCGACTCTTTGTGACCCCGTGAATTACGGCATGCCAGGCCTCCCTGTCCATCACCAACTCTCGGAGTTCACTCAGACCTATGTCCATCGAGTCGGTGATGCCATCCAACCATCTCATCCTCTGTTGTCCCCTTCTCCTCCTGCCCCCAATCTTTCCCAGCATCAGAGTCTTTTCCAATGAGTCAGTTCTTCCTATCAGGTGGCCAAAGTATTGGAGTTTCAAATTCAGCATCAGTCCTTCCAATGAATATTCAGGACTGAAATCCTTTGTATATAAAATAGATAAGCAAGAGGATCGACTGTATAGCACAGGGAACTACATTCAATATCTTATAATAACCTATCATGGAAAAGAATCTGAGAAAGAATACATATGCATATGTATAACCGAATCATTTTGCTGTATACCTAAAATGTTGTAAATCAACTATATTTCAATTTTTAAAAAAATGGCCTAACACTGGGATAGGCTTCTGTGAGGTCATGAGCTTCCCATCTTTAGAGGTATTCCAGAACCTGCTGCTTACCCTCAGGGGCTGTGGTTGAAAGGATTCATGCTGGGAGGGAGATGGCTCTTTCCAACCTTGAGATTCTCCATGCCTGACACTGGATTCCTGGTCTGTGATTTTAAAACTGAAGGGGATAAGGTTTTACTTTCACTTAATTACATGTACGTTGTACTAAGCACACAGCAGGGTCTGTTTTAATTTCGTACACATATTAACTCACTTCATTAACGAGGTCCATGAGGTAGGTCCTCATATTTCCATTTTATAGATGAGGAAACTGGACTTCCTAGGAGGTGCTTGTGGTAAAGAACCTGCCTGCCCATGCAGGAGACATGGGAGACCTGGGTTCAATTCCTGGGTCGGGAAGATCCCCTGAGAAGGGAATGGCAACTCTCTCCAGTATTCTTGCCTGGAGAATCCCATAGACAGAGGAGCCTGGCGGGCTACAGTCCATGGGGTTGCAAAAAGTTGGGCAGGACTGAGCGACTCGCGCTTGCCTGGACTTGAGGTAGGGCCTCATATTTCCATTTTATGATGAGGAAACTGAGGCATAGATAAGAAGCTGGCCCAGGAGTTTCTGACTAGTCAGTCCAACTCCAGAGTCTGTTCCCTTGCCTGCTCTGCTGCTGTGGTTCTGTCTGGGGTGTTTCCAGGAGCCCAGGTTATGGTATCTGAGTCCAGGCATGGCTAGGGGCATCTGGCAAAGTCCAGCAGCAGGCTCTGCGAGGAGTCCTTTTCTGCAGGCATGTCTTTTAACCTGTAGGATGGTGTGACAGACGGGGTGGTCACCCAGGTGACAGAGAGGAGATGGCCCCTCTCCTGAAGCAGGAGGGTCATAGCGTCAGAGAACCTGACTGCTTGGAAGCCCAGGTGGGCAAAGGGCTTGAAGGACACCTGTTCTAGGACCCAGGGGCAGGGAAAGGGCACTGCCAGTCCCAGGGGCAGGGAAAGGGCACTGCCAGTCCCAGGGGACAGGGAAAGGGCACTGCCAGTCCCAGGGGCAGGGAAAGGGCACTGCCAGTCCCAGGGACAGGGAAAGGGCACTGCCAGTCCCAGGGGACTTCACTGAGAAGCAGACTCAGGCCGGGGGACAAGATGGAGACCGTGATGTCAGAACTGGCAAGCGGTGTCGGGAGCATTCAGGAAGAGGGCTTGGTGTGGAGCCCCAGGGCCGGGCTGAGTCAGCTGCCCAGGAAAGGAGGGCCGGCTTTGGAACACAGAGACTGGGCTCTGATCCCCAGACCTGCCGCTTTTGCTGTTTGTGTGACTGGGACAGCATGGCCAACTTCTCTGACCCTTGGTTTCCTTCTCTTGAAAGGTGGGTAATGATAAGTCCTTGGTATGGTGATTGGATGGGGCGGCGGGAATCAAATCAGACCGTATTTGCTCCTGTAGAGACTTGCAAACAAGAGCGGCACATTGAGTGTCTTTGAATACCTTTTGGTTGGGTTGCCCTTGTCTTGGGTGGGGATTGATCTCACAGCAGGAGGAGGAGTGTGCGGGGTAGGGGCTGGAGAAGGGAAGGGGCAGGAGGGCTTCGGAGAGAAGGCTGGGAAAGCCAGGCCCTTGGATCATCCCTCTGCCAACTCTGGGGCCTGTGATACCCCACGTTGCGATCATCAAGTTAGTCAAGGCTTTGAGGGACCCTCCGGGTGCCAACCCCAGGATCAGGTAGCTGGGGGCTATGGAAGGAGTTAGGACTGCTAAGGAATAACCTGGGATTTCAAGTTAATAATGCGTTGAAAACCCCCAGGACCAGGGAGTGGGCTGGACCCCCCTCCCCCAGAACTGTAGTGGCACAGAACTGCTCTTTAGCATCCCTTCCCATGTTCCCTGTGTGCCCAAGAACACCCCTCTATCTCCTCACCTGCAGAATGGGAGGATGTATAAGGTTAATTACATACCTTCCCTGGTCTTAGTGACCAAAACATCTTTTTCCACTCATCTGAACATTTAGAATTACTTCCAAGTTAGAGGCCTTTGTGCAAGGCAGCTAGACTAACAGAAGTGTTCACAAACGGAGAATGACAACAGTATGGTCTAATGTTTAGATCCACCGAGTTCTAGAATTAGTGATGATACCCTACATATTAGGTTTAGCATTCATAAAATTCCCATCTTGGAGACGAGGCTGTTGAGAACTAGAGAAGTTACCTGACTTGCTGGAGGTCACACAGCTGATTAGTGGTAAAGTCAAACTCCTTACCAGGGTTTTCCCATCCCAGCTCTGATTCAAAGTAACTGCCCATATCTTGGGTGGGCCTCAGTCTCCCCATCTATGAGATGGGTGGATGGTTCCCTCTGGCAATAAAAGGTTATGATCTTATGATTTCTCTGTTCCTGGGAGAGCAGGGCTTTCTCTCAGCTCTGGTTGATACATTTCTGTCTTGGTCCCAGGAGCATTTGGAAATCAATCAGTCACCTCCTCTTGTTGTTGCTTTTTAAGATTTTTTTTCTTTTTTCGGATGTGGACATTTTAAAAGTCTTTATTTACTTTGTGATAATATTGCTTCTGTTTTATGTTTTGTTTTTTTTTGGCCACAAGACATGTGGGATCTTAGCTTCCCAACCAGGGAATAAGCCTGCATCAACTGCTTTGGAAGGTGAAGTCCTAACCCCTGGATGGCCAGGGAAGTCCCTTCTCCTCCTCTGCTAGTGGAGGCTGGAAAGTAGGCCTCGAAGATTAGTCCCAAGATGCCTCCCGATCCTCTTCTCATCATGCAGGGTGTGGGGAGATTTTCAGGATCAACATTTCTGGTTATGAGGAGCCATCAAGGTCATCCTGCGTCCAGTGGGGCCTTGCCGGGCAGGTGTAGAGTCCAAGCCCTTGCCTTCAGCAGGATGGACCAGTTGACCTGGACAGATCCCCTGCCTTCCTTCTTCTTTCAAGCCTCCTTGAAGAAGGCATATCTGTGGCAGGCCCTGAGACATACAGCCGTGTTTCCCAACCATCCTTGCCAGGAAGCTGTTCTTAATGTTGAACCTTAATCCCTCATGCTGTAACTCAAGGCCCTTGCCTCCTGTTGAGTGCAAATGGGGAACAGCTGCTCCGGCTCAGGCTCTGACACCAGCTATTTCTCAAGATGACCCTGCGAGGTAGGCCAGGGTCATTAGGCCCAGTTTGGTGCTCAGCGCACACATATCTATTCCTGCTTGCATGGCCCGAGACGGGCTTGATGGGCCCCTGAGTGGCTGTTAGTTTCTGGGGCGTGTCTCTCTTAAGACGCTTGTCTCCTGATATTGTTCCAGGTAGCCAGACCGACAGGTTCACACATTGAGAATAACAATAGCAAGGTCTCATGTTTAGAGCTATCGGGTTCTAGAATTGGGGATGGTGTCCCGCATATTAGGTTTAACATTTATAATAGTCCCATCTTGGGGGCAAGGCTGCTGCTGATGAGAGGAGTTCAGTGACTTGCTGGCGGTCACACAGCTGGTTAGGGGTGAAGCCAGATGGACTGCGGATTCTGAAGGCAGAGCTGTTGCCTGTTCAGCTGGCTTTATGCTTGCTCTCCACGCCGGCTGATCCTGCCTTCCCAAGGGGAGCAGTTTTAGGGAAATAGCTGAAAATGAAAACTTGAGCCACCAATCTGAGGAAATGTCCAGATGACACTCTCGGGCGTCTCCTTTGCCTCGTACATGGCCCTCCCACTGGGCGAAGCTGGGGCTGTTCTATGAGGCTGCACTATTTCCCCCCTCCTAGGAGGCCCCACTCAGGGCCACGGGGGTTCTGTGGTCACCTGGCTATTGTCCTGCCTCTGTCCTCTCTGCAAGGAGGCAGGGATGGCATCTAATCCAGTACTTTGCCACCTGCATCACTGCTAAGAACAACAGTGTCACCAGCAAGACCGGGGCCCACGGGCCCGGTGGGTGAAGAGTGCTTTCCTCAGCTCGCGTCCTATCTGGCGTGCTCTCTGGTCTCTGTTTAGAGAAACTGCGGGTAACATGTTTGGAAGAACAGGTGAGCACATGTGAGGGGATTTCAGGGGCCTGGGCTGAGCCAATGTGTCCTCTCTTCCCGGGTTTGCTTTTGATGGGAACTCCATGACCTTCTGGATTGTCCCTGGTGGTCTGCGGCCCGGCCCCTGCGTCCTCTCCCCAGATGGCAGGGACTAACCCCGGCCAGAGGCTCTGCTTGATGAGGGGACTTCAAGGCCTGGCCTGCCCTAGCCACCCCGTCTGGAGGCCGTTTTATTCCCATCCATAAAGCTCCTTGGTGAGGGTGGGGGGTGAGGTTAGAGCCGGGCTGTTCCTGATGTTTATCAGAGGCCTGGATCAAAGCTGTCCAGGTCGTAAATCTCGGTGGCTGTCAGGCCCCAGGGCAGCTGAGGAGGGTTGACGGCCCTCTGGGCCTCAAAGGAAAAAATTCGCTCCACTCCGCCCACTGCCGTCTCTGCCAAGAAGCTGTCCTCGGCGGAGCCTCTGCCGGGCCCTTGCTTTCCCGGGAGCTGCTCTGAGGATGGGGCGCGTGGGGGTGAGGGGCCAGGCGGCCGGCCCCTGAGCGTCTGAGTGTGCACACGCGGGGGTGTTGTGTGTCTTCACCAGCGTGGCTGTGAGATGCCTGAGGGTACCTCCACAGGCGGCCAGCTCGGGGATAGGGAGACAGAGCGCTGGAGCCCAAAGCCCTCACTTTAGACAAGAGGCCCAGGAGGAGGACATGCTCACTGGCTCAGCCCCCAGCCGGGCTCCTCAGGAAACCAGACCACGAAACCATGCCCTCGGTTCTCTGTCAGGAGCAGAGCGTCGAGGCCTCGGGAATCGTAGTCAAGATTGAAAACCTCGAGAAACGGCCCCACAGCTCCGGGAAACCCCGCCTCAACCCTTCTCTGGCATTCACGGAGGCCGTGACTTGGGTTTTGTAGGCGCCTTGGGGGGCTGTGTGGCGTGGGGCTGACGTGCTAAGTCACTCCGTGTCCAACTCTTTGCGACCCCACAGACTGTAGCCTGCCAGGCTCCTCTGACCATGGGATTTTTCCAGGCAAGAATACTGGAGTGGGTTGCCACGTCCTTCTCTAGGAGATCTTCCTGACCCAGGGATTGAACCTGTGACACCCATGAGAAATTTGAGGTTGGAGGAGAATATGAAATGAAGCTGGAGGGTCTCAGACACCGTCGGACGGTGAGGGGCTGCTGCCCTCTCTCTGGATGGACTGACTCTCATCCAGGTGGTCACAGTGTGGAACTTTCTTGCCTGGGTATGTAGGAGGCCTTGATGGTCCTCTGCTTGCCTCAGGACACTGGCAGCTTTGGTCTAAAGTTTTAGCTCTCTTTGAAGGGGTAGAGGACTCTTTTAGGCAAAACTCACCGTTTTCTGTCTTCTTCAGGGTTTTCTTAAGAGTCAGAAATGCCAGTGGAGAAAGAGGTTGTAGAAACAACTTAGCTCGACCCTTTCATTTATCCCCCAGGAAAATGAGTCTAGAGAAAGGAAGAGACTTGGCAGAAGGAAAGCCATCAGCCCAGAGACCCTGGGGACTGGCCTGGGTTCCCAGGAACTCAAGTCTGAGCTGGCTCACCAAAAAATGCACGCTGGCGTCGCTGTTGATAAACCATAGATGTGCTTATATAAAACACATAAATGTATACGGCCACAATTTTGGGAAAGTGCCCCACAGATAACAGTGGCTTTAAATCCCCTATAAAAGGTTAAAGGCGAGTCTTTAACTCCCAGCAGCTCAGTAGACTCTCAGAGACGGGGGTGGTATCAGCTACACTGTTGACCGTTGAGTATCTGGGCTTGCGAAGAGGACGCTGAGAAGCGAAGGGGATGGAGTCAGGGGATCGGGGGGGTCTCAGAGACTTGGGTTCCAGGCCAGGCCAGGCCCTAGTGAACCGTGGCCGTGGGCAGGCTCCCTCATGGTTTCCTAATGTACTTGCCTCACAGGTGGTCCTACAGATGAAGCTGTGTCGGTTCTTAGAGCAGCACTGGGGACCTGATATGTGCCCAGTACGTGTCCCTTTGTAGAGACGCCTTGGGATCTTGGTTCAGGTCACACTGGGAATAATCTCACAGTGGGAGGCAGAAGCAAGGTGGCTCTTGGACAGGACGCGGGCACGCAGGGTCTGTGTAAGCTTAGGGACAGACCCCCCTCCAGGTGACGTGGGGCATGAGAGGGCTGGGTTCAGTTAACTCAGATTTATCCCAGTTGCAGTGGAATGGGTGCTTTTAGGGTCTTTGTTCCATCTTGGCAGTGGGGTGGGTACCCCCTGGGCCAAGCTCTGGGGCTCCGTTACGGTCTGGATTGTGTAATACACATTTGTATGTTGAAGCCCCAACCTGCAGTCCCTCAGAATGCACTTGTGTTTGGAGAAGGAGGTCTTTGAAGAGGCCATTAAGTTAGCATAGAGTCATTAGGGTGGGTCCTAGTGAGAGGAGGGCATCTGGGTGCTTGGCACAGACTCGTAGGAAGACCGTAGCAAGACACAGGGAGAAGACAGCCATCTACAAGCCCAGAAAAGAGGCCTCACAAACGGTTCTGCCGACCCTGGGGTGCTGGACTTCCAGACCCGGGAACTATGAGAAAACATGGTTCATTTGCAGAGGCCACTCCGCCTGTGGCTCCTGGTTATACAGCAGGCAGAGCTGACTCTCTCGGTGTGCACCCAGCCCTCCCTGAGGCCGGAGCAGCAGCGACGGCTGCTCCCCCCCTGCGCCCGGATTCCTGGACGGGACCGAGGCCCTGAGTCCACGGCCGCACCCCCACCTCAAGCCTTATCCAGTTAGGTCTGGGAGGCGCCCTGCCTGGGGAGGTTCCGGGGCCGGCTCTGATGACGGGGTCCGCGTCCCTGGAGACGCCTGCTCAGGCCCGCTCGGGCCCCCTCCCTGGGGGGCAGGTGTCGCTGCCCAGTCCCCAGGAGGCCGGAAGCCTCTCCCCGCCCCCGCCTCCCCGGCCTGCCGGCAGCTGGAGCCTGGCGGCCATCGGCCCAGTGGGGAGACAGGCTGCCTCCAGGCCACGCCAGACCCGGAGCTTCACGGGCTGGCTGCTGGGCTGGGCGCGGGGAAGGCCCGAGCCGCGTGTGTCTCACTCCTGTCAGCTTCCAGCGTGACAGACGCACAAAGCTGCCCTTCATAGGTGGGAAATTACAGGTGCGGCTGCTTCAAAGGCCTTGGCAGCTAGAGCTCTTCTTTGATGGATGACAGTATTATGCATGGTGATTTATTGCTGGGGCCACTTTGACAACAGAAATAACCAGTTTCTCCACCTTCTTGGCCCCCTCCCCAACACCTGGCTGGATTTTTTTTTTTTTTTTTTTTGGTGGGGGAGCCGGTGAGGGGTGACCTCCCCATGCAGAGAGGCTAGGGCCTCTGTTTTACGCACACACGGTGAGGTTTCTGGCCTATTAACTTGTCATCGTGTGTCATAAAGTTTAGTGAAACGCTGGCAGATTGTAATCCTAAACAGGGCAATTACCCTATTATTAAGGTGGCTCGCTTTCTTTCTCTTTTTTATTTTGCTTTCTCTCTTGCTCCTCCACCTCCTTTCCTGGTTGGGTTTGATCTCACTTCTGTGCTACCTGCTCGATTAGTCACGGACAGGAGGCTCCTGCTCTGCAGTGATCACAGTGACCCTGGCCTTGGCTGGGCGGAGCTCGAGGGGAAGCAGAGCATGGCAGCTCATTGCCTTGCTGCTGGCTGCAGCCAATGGAGAGACAGACAGACGGACCAAGCCGGGGAGACAGGGAGCTGTCCCAGCCCCCCGGAGCTGTAGGCAGGCAGCAGAGAAAAGCAGGAGGCAGCGGGATGGTTTCAGGCTCCAGCGAATGAGGGTTTTTTTTGGCACCCATTGCTTTTACAGGTCACTTGGGCTCTCTCCAGGGTTTGTTTCCCTCTGCCCTTTTCTAGCTCACTTTCAGATCTGGAGGTCGCAGTAGGGTGACTGATGGAGTTTTTGAGTCCTGGCTGCCACATACTTGCTGCAATTCCTCTGCCAGGGACTCAGTTTCTAGTCTTTTTTGATTTTTAACATTTTTTAATTTTTATTTTTATACCAAAAACATTTTGTATGGGAGTATAGCTGATATACAGTGTTGTGGTAGTTTCAGGTGAACAGCAAAGGGACTCAGCCATACATGTACACGTATCTGTTTCTCCCCCCAAACTCGCCTCCCATCCAGGCTGCCACATAACATTGAGCGGACTTCCATGTGCTAAACACTAGTAGGGAAGGGGTAGTTAGGACTTTGGGAAGGTCATGTACACACACTGCTATATTTAAAATGGATAACTATTAAAAATTTTTACTTATTTGTTTGCACCAGGTCTTAGTTGCAGCAAGCAGGATCTGGTTCCCCCACCAGGGATCAAACCCATGCCCCCTGCATTGGGAGCGTGGAGTCTTTGCCACTGGACCACCAGGGAAGTTCCGAGACTCAGTTTCTAAGTCTATAAAATGGGAGTGGTGTTCTTGCCCTGTCTACTTCACTCGGATTTAGAGAAGATCAAATCAGATAATGGGTGTGAAAGAGGGTGATTAATAACAACCACTCTACAAATCTGGGGGATTACTGTAATTTCATATGTGCCATTGCAGCATTTTGTTTTGTGTTTCATTAAGCCTCAGCTCCTGTTATTCCAAAGGATTGTAAGCATGCAGGGATCAGTCTTCAGTTTCTCTTCTTGTTTTTCAAGGTTGCGATGACCTTGGTCTCTAAATTGACTTGGGAGTCATTGTTGAGCTCATGGTCTGAACAATGGGGGTTTTCAGGCACCTTCACGACAAACAGTTGCTCTGTATACAGTGCTAGGTTAAGAGTACAGAACCACATAGGCAGGTGGACAAACGGACATAACTGGATCGCAGTTTGCCAGATCTTATAAGGACCTTAGGGAATGACTAGTTTAATTAGCCCATTTTATAGACTTGTAAACTGAGGCTGAAAAGGTAGAATCATGTTCCAGATGTCAGTAGAGGTGGGACTAGGGTTCCAGTCTCTGACCCCCAGTCCAGTTCATTTTCACTGGGAGAAGCCTCTTAATGACCTTGATTCTGGTTGCTCCTTCTCTTCCCCTGTCAGGAGATTTCACCCATCTCTTCAGGTATCCTCATCAATTTGCTTTCAGGGAAGGATCTGCTGGTAGTATTTTACATCCTAGTATGAATTTAAGTCAATATTTAGCTCAATATTTGCTTTTGCAGCCTCATCCCTGGTTATACACAGCTGGGCTTTGTTCCCTGTCAATAGGGATTCTAGTGCCGGTGAGAAGAGAGGCAGCTCCTTTCGGAGGCAGAGACTTGTGATTCTCACCCACTGAAATCATCTCAGTTGCTTATTCTGCAGGGCAGCCATGGCTGGGCCCTGCTTCCTGAATTATGCTGCTCTGGCCAAGATCTGTGTGTCCAGAGTTCAGAGCGTGTTTGTCAGGACCTGTCAGAGAGTAGGGTTGGGTAGATGGATGGAGTCAGACAGGTTTAAAAATGGAAAGAAGCCAGACAGAGCGGAAGTGGTCCTTAAATACCCTGCCCCTTCTGTTTGTTCCTGCTTTCTTTCCCATAGTTGGAAAAATGCTAGAAATGGACCAGTGTTAAGAACTGTAAGTTCCTATTGTACAGCAGAAATGAACACGACATTGTAAAACAACTATATTCCAATTAAAAAAAAAGACTTTTAAATTCCAAGTGGTCAGTGTGGGGACAGTTTCTGAGTCCCTACTGTGTGCCAGGCATACCCTGTGTGCAGGGTGGCAAGGAAAAGAGATAACATCAACCTCATAGAGCTCAAGTCAGGGCCACAGGTAAGGGGAGTAGGGGCTCCTCATGTCAAATGTGTTGGTTTTTCTGTCTTTGCCCATGAAGGGAGCAGTGATGCCCTTTCTGTAGGTCGCCTTGAAACTTTGGTAGAATGTGATGAGATCTGACATCGAGAAAATGGAGACTTCCCTGGTGGTCCAGTGGTTTAGACTTTGCCTTCCAGTGCTGGAGGTGTGGGTTCAACCCCTGGTGGGTGAGCTAATATCCCACATGTTTTGCAGCAAAACACACACACACACACACACACACAAAAAACCCCAAAACATAAAACAGAAGCAATATTGTAACAAATTCAGTAAAGGCTTTAAAAATGGCCCACATCAAAAAAATCTTTAAAAAAAGAGAGAGAGAAAATGATGTCTGCAAATTTTGGTAGTTGGAAATTCAAAGGGCCAGAGAGGATTTTGAGATGACGAGAAACACCCAAAAGGATACTGGAATCCCTTTTGTTTCAGGCTTGTAGCTTACCACAAGGCAAGGCATCCCCATGCAAATGTCCTTGATGGCTTTACAGATGGGGCCCGAGACTGGGGGCAGAGACGGCCACGTAAGGCTTCAGCCTAGAGGAGATAGGTGGTGCCTGAAGCCAGGAGAACAGCTGCTGTCTCTGTGGGGAGAAGGAGGTTGCAACCCTGAGTCTGAGACTGCAAGTAGAGCCTGAGTTGGGATGGGGAGGAGCATTGTACTCTGCACTCAGTTCCTTGTTCTGTGGGCATTTGAGAGTTCGCTGAGATTGACCTTGCCTGGTCAGTCCTGTGTGCAGAGAAGAGCAGGAAATAAAGGAGATCCAGGGTGGGGCTACTATCCTCCCCACCCCTTGAGTCCACGATGGGACCTGTGGTCTTGCCGTCTGTGTGTGGTCCTGTCGAGAAACACTTCTCTGACTCCTCTGGGGCTTTGCCAGGTCAAGGCCACCCTTCGCCCTTTGAAGGAGGAGAAGACCTGTGGTGTCTCATCATTACTGGCAATTTTGGATGGACAGACCTAATATATATCAGTAGCTAATTATGTGGTCTTGGACACTTTATCTCATTGTGACTCACCTGAAAATAAAGACATCGCACTTGTCCTGTTGACCTTGATGGATTGTTGTGAAATAAAAGCTAATGAGATTATGGACAGCAAGTGTTTTTTAAACTTTATTAGCTGCACAGGCTAGTTCTCATGATGAAGGTTCTTGTTTTTTCAATTGAAGCATAGTTGATTTGCAATGTTTCAAGTGTACAACAAAGTGATTCAGTTACACACACACATATCTATGTCAATATATCTATCAGTATATCTACATCAATTCTTTTCAAAAAATTTCCATTATAGATTTTTACAAGATGTTGGCTATGGTGTCCTGGGCTATACGGTAGGTCCTTGTTGTGTATCTACTTTGCATACTTTAGTGTGTATCTGTTAATCCCAAATTTCGAATTTATCCCTACCACCCTTTCCCCTTTGGTAACTGGAAGCTTGTTTTCTATGTCTGTGAGTCTATTTCTGTCTTGTAAACAAGGTCATCTGTATCATTTTTTAGATCCCACACATAATTGATATGATACTTGTCTTTGTCTGACTTAGTAAAATTGTCTCTAGGTCCAAATGTATTGCAGCAAATGGCATCATTTCATTCCTTTTACGGCTGAGTAATATTCCATTGTATGTGCACACCACATCAAAATGGGTTATAGACCTAAATGTAAGACTGGGTACTGTGAAACTCCTAGAGGAAAACGTAGACAGAGCACCTTTTGACATAAATTGCAGCAATACTTGTTTGGATCCACGATAAAGTCTCCCGTTCTGGTATCCGGAACACTTGGAAGGCTGCCTCCCCCTTCCTCTGGGGAAGCTCCTGTCCTCAGATGCCCCGAAGGATTAGGTGCCTGGTTTACAGAGCAGGGTGGGATTCTTCTTCCAAGGATGCAGGTGGTGAAGGAGAATGCTGTCTTTGGGAGGATCTTCTGAGAACCGCAATCCCCCCTCCCCTGACCATCTCTTCTCCATCTGAGTGGAAGCACCTTGCCTGGCTTTGGGGCCAGTCCCACGTTGCAAGGCCTTGGAGTTGTCAGACCTGAAAGGCAGCCTGTTGGCCCTGCAGGCTCTGGAGCTGACAGGTGTCTGCCAGGTGTACCAGCCGGAGCCTGGAGGTGAGGGAGATAGCCCAGTTAAGCTCCTTTCCTCCTGGAGGTGATAATTGCAGTGCAATAGCAGCTCTGTAATTGCTCAATAAAGCTTCTGCCCCTACCATGATAGAATGGTGGCTGAAACACCTTATCTGAGCTCAGGGTGTGTTGTGTGTGTGTATATGGGTGTGTCGAGGATGAGAAGGGAGACAAGACAGCTCTGAGCACATTTCCAGACCTTCTCAGGACATTCCTAGCCCTTCTCCCTTCCCTACAGTGTTATCCAGAAGCTCTTTCTAGATCTGTCAGAATTTCTAGATCTATGGATCTCCTCCAGAGCGTAGCAGAGTGTAGACACCTTCTGTGATATTTATCTCTGATGATGATAATGATGATGAAGATGGCATGGCTTGGAACAGGACTATGTTTTTGACAAGTTTAATTTAATTCAGTTTGACAAATATTTAACAAGTACCCATTCTTGCCTACAGCGAGGAAAGTTATAGTTATTATTTTGGGGAAGGAAGGAGGGAAAAGCCTCAAACATATTAAGAAAGATGACAGAAGCTGTTTTCTCCAGAATCCTGGCCTGTTTTGAGGGGCCAGGCCATGCACAGACTGGCTGGGTGGGATTGGGATGGGGCAGGTGGGGCTGGAGCTGTAACAACAGAGTCTAGAGTCTAGTTTTGGAAGGCAGACACACCTGGAGGATCCCGGCTCTGTCACTTACTATCTGTAGGATTCTGGGCTAGTTTTTTGTCTCTGGACTCTTCAATTTCCTCACCTCTAATACGGAGACAGTGATGTTCCCCGGCTCCCTGGGTTCACGTGAAGGTTTCATGATTTAGTGACTTGATAGCATCCTGGGTCAGCAGCTCAGTAGGAAACATTGCCAGCATGGTTGTGATGGAGAACAGGGATTCAGTGATGGAGCCAGATTGCAGACTCAAGGCTCTCTGTTTGCCTGTTGGCTCTACCATTCGTCTGCAATTTTTAAAAAAATTTAGGACCAGTTCATTTGACTTTGGTTTTTATTTTTGGCCATGTGGCTTGCAGGATCTTAGTTCCCCAACCAGGGATCGAACCCACATCCCCTGCATTGGAAGCTCAGAGTCCTAACCACGGGACCACCACGGAAGTCTCTAGAACCAATTCATTTTCATAGGTAATATACATCCATGTGGTTTAAAAGTTAAAAAGAACTGTGCACAGTAAAGGCAAATTGCTGCCTTCCCTGTCCCCTAAGGACTCTATTCCCTCTTCCCAGAGGCAGCTGCTGTCACGTTTCTGGGGTATCAGCATATAATGATGATGACGATGATAAAAATAGCTAATACTCATTTAGACTTTCCATGTGCCCAGCATTATTTTAAACGCTTATATTAATTTGTTTAATTCATATGCACATGGATTAACTCATATTTATATTTATACATTCATATTCATATACATAACATGTGAATTCATTTAATCCTTACAATAATGGCTTATAAAGTGGGTACCATTGTTATCACTAGTTGTTGGAACATATATAATTAAGCATCTTTTTTTTTCCATTGGAGACACTTATTTATACCTTTCCAAGGGCTTCCCTGGTGGCTTAGTGGTAAAGAATCTACCTGCCCATGAAGGAGACATAGGTTCGATCCCTGGGTTGGGAAGATCCCCTGGGGAAGGAAATGGCAACCTACTCCAGAATTGTTGCCTGGGAAATCCCATGGGCAAAGGAACCTGGTGGGCTACAGTCCATAGTGTAGTAAAGGGTCGAACATGGCTGAGTGAGTAAACAGCAAACAGCAACAAATCCCGATATATAAGAAAAATCGCCTGAACAACAATGCTGATTGGGGAAGAGGCTGGGCCACGGTCATGGGGGAGACTTCACAGAGGAAGTGGGTGGGGAGGATGGTGAGGATTATAGGTTGTGTTGTCAAATGTCTACAGAAAACTTCCCCAGAGTCTTGCAGCTCTTAACTCCATTTCCCCCACAACACAGCTGGGCAAGGTAGGGACGACCATCTCCTCTTTCACAGAGGAGAAGAGAAATCAGAGTTGCTGAGTGACTTGCCCCAAACCGCTGGCCCCGGGCTGACACTCAGTGCACTCATCCTTCTGACCCGTAGCCTAACATTTTTGCCATGGCAACATGGTGGGGTGGGGGATCAAGCCTGAGTAGAGGTGGGTGAGCGAGAGCGCAGGGGTCCATGTGGATGCCAGACCCGTAGCCTAGCATTTTTGCCATGGCAACATGGTGGGGTGGGGGATCAAGCCTGAGTAGAGGTGGGTGAGCGAGAGCGCAGGGGTCCATGTGGATGCCAGACTGAGCAGAACTTCATGGGCAGAGAGAGAAAGAGAGGGAGGTGAGACAGGTGGACTCCAGGGGGCTTCTCTTGGGCTTTAGCCTTCCAGAAAGGAGAAGGTCAGAGGAGACATGCCATCCTCTGGCCTCTTGTCCTTGGGAGCCCCACCATCCAGGCCCCATAGGAACCCAAGCGGGGTGGGAGTGGAGCTTCTCAACATGCCTATCAGAGGGGCGCTGAAAGGTTTTGGACTTGTTTTGAGGGACAGAGAAGTGGCCTCCCCCACCTTTGTTTGTAAAGGCTACAGAGGAAGGGACACACTGGAGCTCAGAATTGGACAGCTGGGCTAATACCAAAAGTAGACCAGGTGAGCCGACCCCAGTAACACATGGGGTGGCTCAGGATGCATGCACAGTGATTTTGCAGCAAAGTCTTCATTTCTGTAGCTATTTATTAAAACCTGCTGGGCTTCCCTGTTGGTCCAGTGGATAAGCATCTGCCTTGCAATGCAGGGGACCTTGGTCCAGGAAGATCCCACAGGCCTCGGAGTAACTAAGGCCATGAGCCGCAACTATATTGAGACTGTGCTCTAGAGCCTGGGAACTGCAACTACTGAGCCACTGCGTCCGAGACCCTGTGCTCCTTAAGAGAAGCCACCGCCGTGAGAAGCCCGCACACTGCAGCTGGAGAGGAGCCCCTGCCTGCTGTGACTAGAGAAAGCCCGTGTGCAGCAAAGCAGACCCAGCACGGCCAACAATAAAGTAAATAAATAAAAATGTAAACCCCTGCTATATAGATATATTATATATATGCTATATATGTGTCATATATTGATGATGTGATCACTCATCTAGAGCCAGACATCCTGGAATGTGAAGTCAAGTGGGCCTTAGAAAGCATCACTACGAACAAAGCTAGTGGAGGTGATGGAATTCCAGTTGAGCTGTTTCAAATCCTGAAAGATGATGCTGTGAAAGTGCTGCACTCAATATGCCAGCAAATTTGGAAAACTCAGCAGTGGCCGCAGGACTGGAAAAGGTCAGTTTTCATTCCAATTCCAAAGAAAGGCAATGCCAAAGAATGCTCCTGTCTCTTATACACATCTAGATGTGTATAAGAGACAGCCTCCAGGCTCCTCTGTCCATGGGAATTT
>SJYX01014688.1:202134-249259 GCA_006410675.1 Oreotragus oreotragus
CCCCAGCCTCCTTGGCGCTGGGAAGGGGTGAGAGGAGACCGGATGCCCACCTCGGGAGAGTCGTGGGCTCCTGAATCCCAGACGAGATTGGATGTCTCTGGTCACCATCCGGACTTACTTGGCCAAGGCAGCCCAGAGGCACGGCAGGGGAGAGGCTGGGCCCCTGATCCCTGCCCAGCCCCTGTGGCTGAGTGACAGAGATTCCTTAGAGTCTAATGAAGGAGCAGAGCCTTCACCCTGGGGGTGTGAGAAACGGAAGTGCTTGCTGGGGTCGCGGGGTCAGGAACGTGTTTACTTTCCGGTTATACTTGTGCTGGCAACCTTCCGAAGAGTCGCCCAGGTTCTCTGGGAATTGACAGGCCGTTCAGCGATGTCAGGGCGCATGGATATTTTTCTTTCTTTCATTTAGTTGTGCCTTTTTGAGTATAAATTGTTGGGGCTTTTTTCTGCCCCCACCACCCCTCCCCCGCTTTCTCTTTCTTTTGTTATGCAACCCAGGACGAGGAACTGGGAGCGGAGAACAGCTGTAGGAATGAAAGGGGACAGATTGAGGAAGGAAGCTGAATTTATCTGGGTACCTACAATGTGCTGGGTCCAGAAAAAATGTTATTGTATTTTCAGAGAAATCATGAAGAAGAATCATCATCTTAGGCTGGTTGTTCCCAAGGGCTGGGGATTGAGGGAAGGAAGGGGAGGGAGGTTGGGGTTATCAGATGTCAGCTCTTACATATAGAATGGATAAACAACAAGGTCCTACTGTATAGCACAGGGAACTATATTCAATATCTTATGATAAACCATAATGGAAAAGAATATTTTATAAAAGAATATATATATATATGACTGAATTACTTTGCTGTATAGCAATAATTGACACTGCAAACCATCTATACTTCTATACATCTATAAAAAAAACTTAAAAATTAAAGGAGATTTTTAAAATTAAAAAAAAAACTCAAAAAAAAAAAAGAATTGTTGCCTTAGAATCTGAAAGCATTTGAGCTAGAAGGGAAGTTAGGTACCCTGAACTCTAAACTCCTTCTCTTCCTGGTAAGGAAGAGACTTGCCCAAAGTTCTAGAACTTTCTATTTTTTTTTTTTTTCTTTCTAGGAAAGAAAGCCTTGCCCTATAATAATCCTTCATTACAGACAAAAATGTTTTGTGATTCCCCTGCCCACTTGCCAGCTGGACAACTGTTTACACGGACTCCTGGGCTATCAGAGTTCTGGTCCGGCCTCCTCATTTCATGTGGAGCCTGCAGAGGACCTGCCCTCTCAGCACCCATCTTCTCTGCCCCCTCGTGTTGTACCCCCTTAGTCCTAGGGCTTGCACTCTGGTTTCCCACATGGTTGCCTCTTGGCAATTCATCCCCCTTGGGACTCAAGCGGTTACCAGTATCAGTGGTCATCAGTTCCTGCTAAAGTGTCAACAGGGGAAGTTTGGGGAGTCTTCCAGTTTAGAGAGACTTCACTTGGTGTTATGGGATGAATGGTGTCCCTGCCCCTTCTTGAACTCATATATTGAAGTCCTAACCCTGGGTACCCCAGAAGGTGACTCTATTTGCAGACAGGGGGTCTTTAAAGAGGTCATTAAAATGAAGTTATTAGGGGGGCCCCCATCTGATAGTCCTGGTGCTGTTATATGAAGAGGAAATTCAGACATGGGTGCAGAGAGAGGATTGTGTGAAGATGCAGGGAGAAGACAGACCAAGAAGAGAGGCCTCAGAGGAAACAACACTCCCCACACTTGATCTTGGACTTCTAGCCTTCAGAGCTATGCAACAACACATCTGAGTTGTGTAAGCCACCCACCCATCTATAATATGCCGTTATAGCAACCTTAGCTAGTTGATACACCTGGGCTCTTTTGCAGCCACCTGGCTGGGAGAGGGTCCAGCCAGGAAGTTCTGAGACCAAGTAGAGGGTAGGAAGTTCCCAGATAGGGAGAAGGTTTGGGGTAACAGGAAGGCCACTGTGGCTTCTCAAATCCTTGGCACAATAGCCTGGGCCTTCGAATGTGTCGGTGGGATCTGGTGTGAGTGAGCAAACTGAGTGCCAGGAGACGTGGGCTTGATCTGCAGCTGTCTGGTCCTTCCCATTGCAGGGTCTTCTGCAAACTCCTTCACGCCTGTGGGTCTCAGTTTCCTCATCTGTGACAGAGAGAGAATAATGTCTGCCCGGTTTACCTCCCAGGCTGGGGTATGGCTTTAAAGGAAAATCGTGTAAGTACTCCGCCCGTGTTAGGGATGGTTTGAAGGTGATGGTTGTCTCCCTTCTGACCCGCAGTGCTGGTACCCACCTCTGGTTTCGCTCTGGTTTGGAGCAGGAAAGAAGGCGCTCCTGGAAACTCAGGGACGGCTGTCATGTGTGGCATCCGGGTCTCGTGCAGAGAGCCCGAGTAGAGGCCAGACTCCTCCTGAGTCTGCTTCTCTTCATTAAGGAGAAAGTTCCAAACCAGCCTCCCTCGGGCAGACAGTAAAGCACGTGTGCATCTGTGTCCATTTCCTTCCGAATCTTAATTTTTCTAAATTACAAATGCAATAGTGTGTTTTGTGGGAAAAATTAGAAAATACAGACAAAACAAAAGAATTGTAAAAATGTATTATTTCTACTATGGTTGACACCAAGTGTATAGGCACTCTCAGTTTCTTTTCTTTGTGTGTGTAGGTATGGGTGGTAGCTCAGCTGGTAAAGAATCCACGTGCAATGCAGGAGACCCTGGTTTGATTCCTGAGTTGGGAAGATCCCCTGGAGAAGGGATAGGCTACCCACTCCAGTATTCTTGGGCCGATGGGACCTGGTGTGAGTGAGCAAACCTGGGCCTGACTCATAGCTATGTGGTCCTTCCCATTGCAGGGTCTTCTAAAAATTCTTCCCTGGTGACTCAGACAGTAAAGAATCTGCCTGCAACGTGGGAGACCTGGGTTCAATCCCTGGGTTGGGAAGATCCCCTGGAGGAGGGCATGGCAACCCACTCCAGTATTCTTGCCTGGAGAATCCCCATGGACAGAGGAGCCTGGCAGGTTATAGTCCATGGGTCTCAAAGATTTGGACACGGATGAGCAACTAAGCATAGCACGTGGGTATTTTCACAAAAATGAAATCTCATTGTATGTAACATTTTATAATCTATTTTTAAGATTGACTACGTACCACAAGCCTCACTTTCCTCCGGAATTCATCTCCATCACCCTGTTAAGTTTGCACTAGTGATAAAGAACCCGCCTGCCAATGCAGGAGACGTAAGAGACATGGGTTCAATCCTTGGGTCAGAAAGATCCCCTGGAGGAGGGCATGGCAGCCCACTCTGGTGTTCTGGCCTGGAGAATCCCATGGACAGAGGCGCCTGGCAGGCTACAGTCCATAGGGTCACACAGAGTTGAACTCAACTGAAGCGACTTAGCACATACACCCTTTTCAAGACTTTGGTGTGATGGGCAGCTCCAGAGACACTTGAGAGGAAAAAGGGTGATCTAGAAGTGACTTCTCTGCAATGGCCAGTGTTTGTTCTCAGATGTGCAGTCTCCTGAGTCTCCCTGGAGGCAGGTGAGGTTTGGAGAACACTGAACTTAAAGTCAGATAGGCCAGGAGTCCAGCTGCAGTTTTGCCACTTACAAGCTGTAATCAGGAAAGGAAAGGACCGCGGGTGACTCACTTATCATTTCCAGGCTTCCATAAAGGATTAACAGCAGAGTGTAAGTAAAAAAGAGCTCTGGAAACTGGCAGCAGTTATTAATACAAACTCATGGATGAACAAAGGCTATTTTGTTGCTTTGGCAGGAGAAAATCCAATGTCTTGAGGATCATAAAACACCATGAATGAATGAGTCTGGTCTATAGGAAATAGAAGAGCTTGAGAAAGAAAAATCATTTTAGTTTTGAGAAATGATTTGGACTTTGAGAACATACTTCTCGGTGAGTAAAGAGGTGGGGCAGCCTGATTTGGAAGGAGAGAAGAATGAGATGAATATTCAGGAAGCCAGAAACAAGGGTTCCTAATAAACAGTAACAGTGATGATGATGATGGTGATGATGGTGATAAGTGATGATGATAGTGATGATGGTGGTAATGGTTATGATGGTGGTGGTGATGATGGTGGTAGTGATGGTGATGGTGATGACTGTGATGGCAGCTGATACAGAGCATGTACTATGTGTCAATGTGCTAAGAGCTTTGCAAATATGAACTCAACTAATCCCCTGAACATCCCTATTTGGTAAATACAATTATCATTCGCATTGTACAGATGAGGACAAACAAGGCACAGAAGAAAGATTAACCAATTTCCTCCAGATCACACTGCTGGTAAATGAGGGATAGGATTTGAGGCCAAGGCCACACGTTTCCATAGATTCCACATACCTGGGACCAGACGGGAGCTCAGAAGAGCTGCAAAGCCAGAGTGCTTGAGACAGACAGACTTTGAAGACAAGTGCTGTGTTTATGAGTCAGCGTCTATTTGGAGACAACTTGCAATGAGTGAGTAGTTTTGCTTACAGTCAAGGAGACCAGCTGGAAAGCATTTTCATCTGTGACAACTTGGGAAGTGGGGTGGTGAGGAAGGGAGGGGGAGGCGCCTGCATTCATTATTTCTCCAGGGCCCTGGGGAGGTGACCGGTGGGAGGGAGTGTCTGCTAGGATGCTGAGCCATGACATTCTTTTTTTTTTTCCTGCCCCCTCCCTCCCCAAGACATTCTTGACTGACAGCCTCCACCAGGAGGAACTGAGATTGCCCAGAACTTCCCCTGCGGTTCAAGAGGGACTCTGGAGTGGAAAGTTGGGGCCCTTCTGTGGGTGTGCCCTTGGCTGGTGTCTCTTGGTTCACCCAGAGGCAGTCTCCCCTTCTCCTTCCTCTGATCTCTCTTCTCCTGCCCACCAGCTCCCCCTCCCCCAAGCACGGCTGGGTCAGGCCAGTCATGGGATGGAGAGAGTGCTCTCTCTGTGGTGGTGGGTGGGCATGAAGGACCCCTGGGAGTTGCCCTGAAGCCCTGCACAGGTTTGAAGGAAGTTCTGTTTCTTCCGTGGCATCATTAACATGGGGTAGAAAATGGCCAGCTGACATCCGAGGAGGGGGCCTGGTTGTCCAATCCTACTGCTGCCAGAACCTGTCCTGAGAGGAGGACAAGTTCCCCTCCTGTTGATGGCAGGCAGGCTGGGCTGCCCACTATGTGAGCACCTGTCAGGGTCATGTGGGCATACTTGGCCAAAACGGGACCTGAAATCCTCCCAAACCTCTGACAAGGCTCAGTAGAGATGCTGGTCTCCTGTGACGGAGCGGGCAGCCTGTGGGAGCTGGGCCTGAGAGGTTGCATGGCAGGGAGAGCCATCAGAGGACAGAAGGTACTGGAACCTGGAGCGAGGTCGCAGCAGAGCAGTTGTGAGCAGAGGACTTGCTGCTTCCCTCAGTGACGTGCTGCTCTGGGTGGAGCTGGATGCCTGGGACCCAGGTCTCTGCAGCACCCTGGAGCCCTGAGCTCTGAGGGCTGCAGGAGCAGGCAGGTTAATGATGAACAATCATCCTGAATGCTCAGTGTGAGCTGGGGGCTGGGGGCAGGAGGAGTCGTCGCTGGGTGCACGTGGAGGAAGTCAGATGGACTCTGTAGGGAAGAGTCTTCGCAGACAGGGAGCCCTTGTGCAGAGAGATCTGTCCTGCCCACTGCTGATCTGTTTTCAGGAATTTGTCCCTTCTCTGCGTGCAGGCTAAATCACTTTAGTCCTGTGACCCTTTGGATTGTAATCCACCAGACTCCTCTGTCCGTGGGATTCTCCAGGCAAGAATACTGGAGTGGGCCGCCATGTCCTCCTCCAGGAGATCTTCAAGACCTAGGGATTGAAGCCAAGTCTCTCACATCTCCTGCATTGGCAGGTGGGTTCTTTGCGACTAGCATCACCTGGGAAGCCCTGGTCCCTTCCCTGGAGGTTTGAAAACCTATTTTATTTTAAGGAACTATTTTGAGTGCACCAAGCAGTTCGTGGGGTCTTAGTTCCTGGACCAGCTATTGAACCTGGGCTCTTGGCAGTGAAAATGAGTAGTCCTAACCACTGGTCTTCTAGGGAAGTGGTTGATAACCTATTTTAAAAACCAACAGTGAATCACAAACATCTTTTCATGTTGACCCAAATTCATCTCCATCAGCATTTTTTGGTTAAGACTCTGTTCCAATGGACAGGTCTGGGGACTCCTAAATGTGTTAGATGGGAAGGGTTCACTGGGAAATGACATCTCTCTGTACAGACACACACACACACATCCCTCATATGCATACTCACACACATACTTCTAAAATGTATATACTTTTTGGCTCAATGCATTTTATTTAAAAAAAATTGGTTTGGAAAATTTCACATATACATAAGATTTGAGAGAAGAGCAGAGGGAATCTCCATGAACTCATCTCCCAACACCTGCAGTCATCATCATTTTGCCAATTTTGTTTCATCGACCTCCCCTGCATGTTATAAAAACCAGTCACAAGTCCCTGCATTCCATCAATGCTTCAGGATGCATCATCTCACACCAGCCTTACAGCAATCCTGTTGAGTTAAACAGTGATTATTATGATCTTCATGTTATAAAGAGAAAACCAAGGCTCAGAGAGGCTAAGGAACTTTTCCAAAGTCACACAGCTAGACAACCCAGGACTTCTGATGCCTAATCAGGTTCCCTTTCACTGGATCATTCTAACTGCATTTTAGGATGCAGGCAGGATAAGCCGGGGGTTGCAGGGGAGGCGGTAGTTGGGGTTGTGGGGGAAGGAGTCGAGGGGGCTTTTTCCTGAGACTCTCAGCTTACAAGGTTGCCAGTCTAAGGCCTTCCTTTTAACCCCTTTGCTAGTCCCGCTGCGCTGCCCTGCTGATCAGAGCAGTTGAGACAGGGGAGGGCAAATTAAGCTCCCCCAAGTTCTCCACCGGTGGCTTCCTCGGATCATGGCTGCAGGATGTTTATAAAACTCGGAATCAATTTGAGGCGCAGAGATTTTCAATCAGGGAGGCAGATTGCACTGATAGGGTCAAAAGGCCTGTCGCCAGCGAGGATCACAGCATCTGACATATTAATTTGAGCTGTCAGAACCAATATGTGTAACAGAGGCGGGGATTCACAGGCCCTGTTTGGGGAAAAGAGTGGGAAAAGGAAAAAATGGGGGAAAGTACGACCCTGTGACGGACTAACATTTCACAGATTCCTGGAGACTCAGTCCCACTGCTTGTAACCAAGGTACTCCCTGCACCCCCTCCCCATCCTGGGGAGGCAGGCGGTGGAGAGGGGAGGTGGCTGGCGGGAGGACCAGAGCCTTCTCTGCAGGATGCTGGCTGCATCACGGTGATCATCTCTCTATAAGTAAACTCTGCCTGGCTTTCTTTTTTTCCTTTTGGCTGCACTGGGTGGCAGGTGGTATCTTAACTCCCCAACCAGGGATCGAACCCACATCATCTACAGTGGAAGCGTGGTATCCTAACCATTGGACCACCAGGGAAGTCTGTCTCCCTGGCTTTGCACACACCCACTCCCTGGCTCTTTCCTTGCCCCCGCACCAGTTGAGCTCCAGAGCTCCGAGCTGTGGCAGGAAGTACCTTTATTCCTGAGAACCCTTTGAAATCTGCAGCTAGAGTCAGCTCCTGGCGGGGAATGGACATGAACCTTGTGTCTCTGGAGACTCAGGCTCAGCCCGCCTCAGGTCTGGCACCTTCCTCCTCTTTCCCGCCCTCCCGCTCCCTGTCCTCCTGTTGACTGTCTCCCAGCTCATTTTCCCCACCCCCATTTCTTTGGGCAACCCTGACGCTCCCTCAAGACCCCATACCTTCCCTGAGATCTGAGTGCCATGTCCTCAAATGAATCCGAGTCAACACACCACGGGGAAGTCTGCATGGGACCTGGGTGTGCAGGGTACACACAGTGTGACTGGGGACCCCATCTTGTTGGGGTACACACATAAATGGGGTGGACCCAGAAAAGTCCAGCAAACTCCATGCTTCTTAGACCAAGTGATCAGGCAACAATGGGAAAGCGCAGCGTTGTGGCCAAAGCATTGTAAAGGCTTCATTTCCGGGAGCCCCCAGGAGCCCCTGAACCTTGACTTGGAGTGATCTGTGTTACAGAAAGAAAGAATTATTCTCTGGTCAGTGGAAGCAATGAATACAGGCAGACCTCATCTTACTACACTTGAGCTCACTGTGCTTCACAGATACTGTGTTGTTTACAAACACGCACTTGTGAGGTTTGGGGTGACCCTGCATTAAAGGGGTCTGTTGGCACCATTTTCCCAGTGGCATTGGCTCACTTCATGCCTCAGTGTCACATTTTTGTAGTCCTCGCAATAATTCCAACTTTCTCATTCGTGTTATATTTGTCATAAGGATCCATGACCAGTGATCCTTGGTGTTGCTACTATGATTCGCTGAAGGCTCAGAGGAGGGGTGGCTTTTTTTTTTTTTTTAAGTAGTAAAGTAATTTTTAATTAAGCTATGTGTATTTTTCCCCCCACCAAAGACATACATTTACATTTACTCCTTTAAAAGATACATGTTTAGATATATGTTTATAACCAGAGTTCCCACGCTTATCTCTAGTTTCAGTCTCATAGCACGAGGCTTATTCCAGCTTTTCCCCTTTGATATTTTGATCTCGTCCTCTGATGAGAAAGCTGGCTCGCTGTCTCCTTCTTCCTACGTTCAGTCAATGTCCTTCTTCTTGTGCACTGTTTTTCTTAGCCAGAATGCTGCTGCACACTTATTAGACTACAGTGTAGCATAAACATAACTTTTATGTGCCCTGGGGAACTAAAAAATTCTGGTGACTGGTTTTATTTGATGCTCGCTTTACTGCGGAGGTCTGCAGCTGAACTCCTAATGTCTCCAAGGTCAGCCTGTGTTTCTGACACTAGGCGCGGCGGAGAGGTGAGCCCGAGAGGGACACAGCAGCGCTCTGTTAACTAACACGTGAGCGAATCTCACACTGAGATTCCAAAGCTCGTGGTCCCCTCGGGCATCTCCATGTGGCTGGGCCTCTAGCAACGTCTGGAGCCTTCCTCCAACGTCTGATGGGAGACAACCGGGCTTTCTGTTTTCCTGGGCAGTGGTGCTGGAGGGCCTCCCTTGGGGGCACAGGAGTTGACCCTCCAGCTCCCTCCCCAGACCAGCACCGTCCAGCTCTGCCTGCCTGACGTCAGTTCTGCTCCAGCTCCGACCCATCCCGAAACCTGTGTAGCACCCAGTGTGAAACAGTCAAGAGTTTGTTCTTCTCAAAATATTTTGTGCTGGACGGATTTTTGAAGAAACTAGCTCCTGAGAAAATCTTGTGTGCATTGTGTGAAGGAACACAGATGTCCTTGCCCTGAGGAAAGACTCTAGTTTTGAAAAGAAGGTAAATGCGGGACAGGGGTGATCAAAAAGATGAGGACTTCCCTGGAGGTGCAGCGGTTAAGATTCCACGCTTCCACTGCAGGGGGTGTGGGTTTGATCCGTGGCGTGGGGACTAAGACTCCATGTGCTGCGGGGTGAGGCCAGAAAGTAAAAAAAGAAAGAAAGAGTCAAAAAAGAAAAAGAAAGGAAAATGATGAGTGAGATTTATAGGAAAGGCTGTATTTCTTCTCCTGATTAGCCTTTCCCTCCTCCTGTAACGTACAAGTCAAAACAAACAATGCAGACACACACACACATACACACACACACAGACACAGAGGAAGTACGCTTATAAGAATCCGCTTTGGGGTGATAGTTAACCAATATGAAGTTTCTTCCTGAGATGATGATAATGTTCTAAAATTGACTAATGGTGGCACATATTCCTGAATATACTAAACACCATTAAATTTTACACTTTAAATGGGTGACTGTATGGTATGTGAATTATATTTCAATAAAGCTGTTAAAGGGCAGGGGTGAAACTCTTTCTACCAGGGCCTGGCCTGGGACTTGAACTCGAAAGAGCATGAGTGTTCATTGTTGGTCCCAGGAGTAGGGTCACCCAGAGTCCAGGAGGCAGTGGTGAGGCTGGAAAAGGGGCTCCATCTCTAAACCCAGCCACGTTACAGGTCCAGCTAGAGACTTGTGGCAATCGGTTCCCAGGACAGCACTGCTAGAAGGGATATTAAAGGCCACGAGGTCAAATCCCTGTTTCCCAGATGCAGAAACTGAGGCCCAGGAAGGGGAGTGACTTGTCCGCAGAATAGTTTGTTAGAGTCAATTCTGGGACCAGCCCTTCTGAAGCTTAATCTAGTGTGTTTCCTTTTTCCTTCCAGAAAGAAGGGGTAAAATATGTCCAGGGATGTTCACAGTCGGCCTTAGAGAGTATGGGGGGCATGGAGGGGGTGAGTAGGAGTAAACAGGCCGCTGAGTCACAGTTTGAGACACTTCGATGGCAGGGGGCAGGGGAAATGGAGGAGGTTATGGGTAGACCTCGGAGAAGGCAATGGTGCCCCACTCCAGTGCTCTTGCCTGGAGAATCCCAGGGACGGGGGAGCCTGGGGGGCTGCCGTCTCTGGGGTTGCATAGAGTCAGGCACGACTGAAGCGACTTAGCAAGAGCAGCAACAGCATAGGCAGACCTAGGGAGGGATGACACACCTGTGTGTGTGTGTGTGTGGGGGGGGTGGTGGTGTGGCCAAGGGAGGTTTCCTAAAGAAGTTATTTTCCACCTGAGATTGAACTGATGGGTAGGAATCAGGTGCCAGCTGGGGACTTGGGGAGGGGGACGGTGGGGGTGTGCTGGGGTGTCCGTGTCATTCAGGAGACATTCAGTCTGTTACAGAAGACTATCTGGAGAGTGAGCAGAGACTGTGAGATGACACACCTGTGTGTGTGTGTGTGTGGGGGGGGGTGGTGGTGGTGTGGCCAAGGGAGGTTTCCTAAAGAAGTTATTTTCCACCTGAGATTGAACTGATGGGTAGGAATCAGGTGCCGGCTGGGGACTTGGGGAGGGGGACGGTGGGGGTGTGCTGGGGTGTCCGTGTCATTCAGGAGACATTCAGTCTGTTACAGAAGACTATCTGGAGAGTGAGCAGAGACTGTGGAAATGAGGCTGAAGAGGTTCTAGGTGCTCTGTGCGTGCTGAGTCACTTAGTCGTGTCCGACTCTTTGCAACCCCCTGGACTGTGGAAATGAGGCTGAAGAGGTTCTAGATGCTCTGAGCGTGCTGAGTCACTCAGTCATGTCCGACTCTTTGCAACCCCCTGGACTGTATCCCGCCAGGCTCCTCTGTCCATGGGATTCTCCGGGCAAGAATACTGGAGTGGGTTGCCATTCCCTCCTCCAGGGGATCTTCTCAACCCAGGGATCGAACTCGCGTCTCCTGCGTCTCCTGCATTGCAGGTGGATTCTTTACTGCTGAGCCGNCTCTGTCCATGGGATTCTCCGGGCAAGAATACTGGAGTGGGTTGCCATTCCCTCCTCCAGGGGATCTTCTCAACCCAGGGATCGAACTCGCGTCTCCTGCGTCTCCTGCATTGCAGGTGGATTCTTTACTGCTGAGCCGCCGGAGAAGCCCCATGGTGGCTAGATAGATGCTCTAGGGCTTTCTGAAACTCCTTATAGTGTTTCGGCTTTACCTTGAGGTTAACAAGAACGCTTGATGGGTTTGCTGCAAATTACTCTGGAATTCAAATTGTGCTAGGGTTCTCTCCTCTGGTCCAGCACCCCAATCTGGGACCTTGGGTCAGCACTGTAACAACTCTCCTTTACTGAACACGTACTGCATGGCTGGCTCTGGACTCAAGTGGGTATTTAACACCGAAGAACTCATTTAATCTCCATAACAACCCAATAAAGTATTTACCGTAATTATTCACATTTTACAGATGTTAATAGCTGACACTTATTTAGATTAACTGGGTGCCAGGCATGCTCTAAGGACTTTATATATCACCTAACTTATTCCTCATGGAGACCAGCCAGGAGATGGAGGCATGAGCAAGACAAATAACTTATTTGAAGTTGCACTACCGTTCAGCCCTTGATTGTCTCCTTTCCTCTGTCCCCTCCCAGGAGAAGAAAACTAAAAGGAAGATGTAAAATATAGAGGAAAATAAAGCTTTTCCCCCGTATTGTTAAATTCCTTGCCATCCTCCATATAAACAAAGAAACAACCAAACAACCTTCCCAAACCCAAGGTGGGAAACTTCTTGTCCAGGGAAGAGGGGAGGGGTGGAGGGTGAGGAGGAGAGGGTAGAGACAGAATTCCAAAATGACCCCGTGACCTTCCCCCCTTGGTATTATCCCCATGACTATGTTATGGGATGCAGAAAAAGAGGTTTTGGCGATGTAATTGAGCTTACTAATCAGATGACCTTATAATTGGGAGATAATCCAGGTGCTCGATCTCACTTAAAGTCACATGTGGGCTCAGTTGTATCTGACTCTTTGCAACCCCGTGGACAGTAGCCCACCAGGCCAGGATCTTCTGTCCATGGGATTCTCCAGGCAAGAATACTGGAGTGGGTTCCCATTTCTTCCTTCAAAGGATCTTCCCAAACCAGGGATTAAACCCTCGTTTCCTGTGTCTCCTGCATTGACAGGCAGATTCTTTACCACCGAGCCACCTTATCCAAGTGGGCCTCACCCAAACTTGTCAGCCCTTTAAGAGCAGAAATTTTCTCCAGCAAAGGTAGAAAAGGTCATCAAAGTGACTGAAGTGAGGGAGGGATCTGATGCCAGGGAAGTCCTCTGTTGGTGACTTTAAAATTTTTCCTTTCCTCCTGCACCTATTAGTTGGAAATCTTCTGAAAAGTATCAAGAGTTTATACAGGAATGGCAGCATAAACACTTGATTTTCCCCCTTATATATCAATTTTCAAAGAAGCTTTTTAAAAATGCCATTATGTCAATCAAAGGATTGAGGTCCAGAATGGATAGGCTGCAGAGTGCTAGAGCCAAGATTTGAATCTAAGTTTTCTCAGAGTCCAGCCTGTGGGCTTAATTACTATACCTCATTGCTTCCCAGAAAGGAAAATGGTCATGAGATAACATTGTTAAGCTAATCAGTCAGAATATGGAAGCATATCACTATGAATCTGTTGAGATATTTATAGATACATAGAAAAGATGGAGGGAAATACTGAACACACCACCATTTTTCGATATTATCACCAGAAAGTTTAAAAACAAAAGCACCCAGAACGTTTGGGTTCCTTTGCTTCCGGACCTTTCTCAAAGGCTGCTGAGAGCTTACAGATGGTATTAAGTTATTTTTGTACAACAAACAGAACACTTTTCTTGTTTATAAAGGCCCCTGCCATCTTGGTCCTTGAACGCTGGCAAATGTCCCATGGGGGAGCTTGGAAGTGTCTTTCTCTAAGGAGAGATGTACTGTATTCCTTCAAGGATTTCTATACACTTTCTGTGGCTACAGTCAGTACGGTTTAGTGGGGAAGAGACAAATCTGAAATCAGTCCATGTCTTGGCTTAGCCACTTCCTAGCTGTGCTGTCTTGGACAAGCCAACCTCTTTGTGCCTCAGTTTACTCATCCTTGAAGTGGGGAGGGTCACAGAGTCCTAGGGTTTGGGAGGGTCGTATGAGTTAATGCAAGAAAGACGCTGTCCTTAAAAAGTGCCCAGTGAATGTTAGCTCTTCTTACGCGGGAGAGTCTGGAAGAGGCATCGGCTCTGGATAGTCGTGCTGTTACAAGAATAAGAGGTAGGACCGCTTCCCCAGGTGCCAGACGCCAGGACTGCGGCCAAGCCCAGACTCTGCCTCTCGGACACACGTTTCCCCCCCATCCAATTTACCTTGGCACAAAAGGATAATTCATTGATATGTCCACATCCTGGTCCTCAACATAAATCTTCCCTACTCACGCGGGTGGTGACAGCTTCCCAGGTCTCCTGAACTCTCTTCTCTGAGTTTCCCATTAATGTTGTCTACATGCAGAGAGACCTGGGGCTCATTTTCCCCTAAAGCTATTTTTCTTTTGAGAGAGTGTAGGGCTAGGAATGGGGGGCCTGAAGAGGAGGGAGGTGGGAGAAAGACCCTCCCAAGATATCACTGTGATCTTGAGATCCAGTGGCCTGGTGGAAAAATACACAGGCCAGCTACCTCCCATCAGGGCCTACCTGGTACCAGTCCTGCCCATCCTGGCGGCCAGGAGAGGCCAGGTCAAGGTGAAGCTGGCCCTGCCCTGGGGAAGGAGTGAATGGTTACTTGTGAAGCTAGTTCTTGATTTGATTTCCTCCTCAAGCACCTTATTTCTTCCTCTTTAACAGACGAGTGCAGGCTGTTTGGCAATTTCCAGCCATTCCTAGCCCTTGTAATTGACCTGATAGGCTTGTGTAAACAGCTTTCTCCCGAGGACCTGCTGAGGTCTGGATGCTCAGGTGAGACCTAGGAGTGAGGACGATCATTTTATTTCTTTCCCGAATGTTTGGACTTTGAGTCAGAAGCTGCCATGGAGAGGGGAAAAAGAGAAAGCACTTCTTGATGAAATGTTCTTCATTTTGTGCAAGACTCTGGGTATGGACTCCCTGGAGGCTCAGTCGGTCAAGAGTCTGCCTGCAATGCAGGAGACTCGGACTCGATCCTTGGGTGGGGAAGATCCCCTGGAGAAGGAAATGACAACCCACTCCAGTATTCTTGCCTGGGAAATCTCATGGACAGAGGAGCCTGGTGGGCTACAGTCCATGGGGTCGCAAAGAATCAGACACACCAGATGTGTTAGGAATGGAAGCGACATTTTCTCATTCATTCATTCACCTCACTCACTTATTTATTCATTCATNCCAGTATTCTTGCCTGGGAAATCTCATGGACAGAGGAGCCTGGTGGGCTACAGTCCATGGGGTCGCAAAGAATCAGACACACCAGATGTGTTAGGAATGGAAGCGACATTTTCTCATTCATTCATTCACCTCACTCACTTATTTATTCATTCATTAGAGAAATGTGTAAACTGGTTATTCTATTTTATTAAAAATTTTTTTTGGTCACACTGCGCAGCATGTGGTATCTTACTTCCCCCAAGGGATGGAACCTGCACCCCCTGCAGTGGAGGCGTGGAGTCCTAACCACTGGACTACCGGGAAAGTCCCTGTATTGATACTTCTAGATAGTGTATTTTAGACTTTTGTTTTTAGCCTCAGAACCCCTATTTAATAAAATCTTCATGACACCCAATACATAAGAGACTGAACTAAGGTTCAGAGAGATTCAGGGTCTTGCCCAAGGCATCCACACCCGTTAAAGGGGTGCTGGGTGGCATCCAGATATGCTCCTTTCTAACCCTTTGATCAGATATGCCCTTGCTATTTGGAACATTTATAGAGAAGTACAGGGAGTCCTAAACTTACAAATGAGTTCTGTTCCAAAGGTTCATCAGGAAGTCAGCTGCCTGGATCCGGAATACATTTCCCTATAGAGACAGAGGTACGGATGGTGGCGAGGTGCCCGGACTGGCCCACAAAAGCCCATTTAATCCACAATATGTTGGAATTCTAGAACTAACAGTCCTCCATTAGCTTTGTGCTCATAACGGCACTGTGGAACTTGTGTACTTGGACGGTAAGCCCTCCTCTGTGGGGAGCACGGCTGTGAGTTCCCACCCGTGTGGACACAGTAAGGAGCCAGGCGGTGAGTAAAAATGGCCTTTGCGTGTTTAGAATAGATGCTGCCAGTTTTCTTTGGTCTTAGTAGAATGTCAAGTCCGCAAAAGAAGGGATTTTTGTTAATTTTATTTCCTGCCATATTTTCTGCATATAGTGGCCTGTAAGAAGTGCTTGATAAATGATTGTTGAATGAATCGATGCACTAAAGTTTCATGGAGTTCTTGAAGACGAGTCCTCTGGACCCTCACTTGGAATCTAAGCAGTGTGTTCTTTAAACACACATCTCCTGGAAGCCTGGTTATTTGGAAACAAATAAAGCCCAAGCCCATTCTATTTAGAAACAGCAAAGTAATGTCTGATATAGAGAGATCACATCGACAGCAGGGACAGGTGACCAGCTTTCAGGGAGGAGACAGAAAAACCAGAAAAAGCTGATACAGGAACTCCCAAAGCACAACAGCCTGGGATCGTTCAGGTCAGGAAGCCTGGGAGTCATTACTGTAAAATAAACATTAATTAATGCATTACAATTTATCACCCTTGTTTAAGGAGGTAGGAGAGGGTGTGTGGAAACTGCAGAAAGCATAATAAAAAGTTATGTTTCTTAAAGAAACAAACTCTTCTGTTATGTGGAAAACGATTCTAAGACGCTTCAAGTTCTGAGTGCCTGACTATGCTAGTCTGTAATATTAGAAAAGCATTGGCAATTATACTTTAGTTATCATGGGGACTCTTGGGTTTTTGTGGAGCTCTCAAGCTTCCCTGGTGGTTCAGATGGTAAAGTGTCTGCCTACAACGTGGGAGACCTGGGTATTAAGGAGGTAGGAGAGGGTGTGTGGAAACTGCAGAAAGCATAATAAAAAGTTATGTTTCTTAAAGAAACAAACTCTTCTGTTACGTGGAAAACGATTCTAAGACGCTTCAAGTTCTGAGTGCCTGACTATGCTAGTCTGTAATATTAGAAAAGCATTGGCAATTATACTTTAGTTATCATGGGGACTCTTGGGTTTTTGTGGAGCTCTCAAGCTTCCCTGGTGGTTCAGATGGTAAAGTGTCTGCCTACAACGTGGGAGACCTGGGTTCAATCCCTGGGTTGGGAAGATCTCCTGGAGAAGGAAATGGCAACCCACTCCAGTAGTCTTGCCTGGAAAATCCCATGGACAGAGGAACCTGGTAGGCTACAGTCCATGCGGTTGCAAAGAGTTGAACACAACTGAGCGACTTCACTTTCTTTCAACCTTTTTGGGCTGCAAATATGATTAGATAGCAAGTGAGAAATTTTGTTTCTAAAGCAAAAAAGAAACTGAAAGAGGTATCTTAGCTGCTGTGGACAGCAGTTCATCACAGGTGGTCCACGGGGCTTCCGGGAGCCCAGGCAGTGGTAGCATCTCTGTGGAGTGTGCGTCCCTGGGGGGCTTTTGCTTGAAAACAGACCACGGGCTTCAGACCAAGGCAGACCTACACTCAGTGGAGGCCCTTCCACTTGCTAGCTGTGTTATCCTGGACAAGTCGTTAGCCACTGTGAGCCTTGGTTTTCTCTGCCTCCAGAAGGTAATGCCTTCTTCTTCTTTTAAATGAACGAATTAATTTATTTTTGACTGTGCGGCATCCTAGTCGCCGCTTGCAGGCTTTCTCTCGTTGCAAGAGGTGGGGGCTTCTCACTAGTTGCATTGTAGGGCCTTCTCTCTAGTTGCATTGTAGGGGCTCCTCTCTAGTTGCGTTGTAGGGGCTCTTCTCTAGTTGCGTTGTAGGGCCTTCTCTCTAGTTGCGTTGTAGGGGCTTCTCTCTAGTTGCATTGTAGGGGCTCCTCACTAGTTGCGTTGTAGATGCTCCTCTCTAGTTGCGTTGTAGAGACTCCTCACTAGTTGCATTGTAGGGGCTCCTCTCTAGTTGCGTTGTAGGGGCTCCTCTCTAGTTGCGTTGTAGGGGCTCCTCTCTAGTTGCGTTGTAGGGGCTCCTCTCTAGTTGCGTTGTAGGGGCTTCTCTCTAGTTGCGTTGTAGGGGCTTCTCTCTAGTTGCATTGTAGGGGCTCCTCTCTAGTTGCGTTGTAGGGGCTCCTCTCTAGTTGCGTTGTAGGGGCTCCTCTCTAGTTGCGTTGTAGGGGCTTCTCTCTAGTTGCGTTGTAGGGGCTTCTCTCTAGTTGCATTGTAGGGGCTCCTCTCTAGTTGCGTTGTAGGGGCTCCTCTCTAGTTGCGTTGTAGGGGCTCCTCTCTAGTTGCGTTGTAGGGGCTTCTCTCTAGTTGCGTTGTAGGGGCTTCTCTCTAGTTGCATTGTAGGGGCTCCTCTCTAGTTGCGTTGTAGGGGCTCCTCTCTAGTTGCGTTGTAGGGGCTCCTCTCTAGTTGCGTTGTAGGGGCTTCTCTCTAGTTGCGTTGTAGGGGCTTCTCTCTAGTTGCATTGTAGGGGCTCCTCTCTAGTTGCGTTGTAGGGGCTCCTCTCTAGTTGCGTTGTAGGGGCTCCTCTCTAGTTGCGTTGTAGGGGCTCCTCTCTAGTTGCGTTGTAGGGGCTTCTCTCTAGTTGCGTTGTAGGGGCTTCTCTCTAGTTGCATTGTAGGGGCTCCTCTCTAGTTGCGTTGTAGGGGCTCCTCTCTAGTTGCGTTGTAGGGGCTCCTCTCTAGTTGCGTTGTAGGGGCTTCTCTCTAGTTGCGTTGTAGGGGCTTCTCTCTAGTTGCGTTGTAGGGGCTTCTCTCTAGTTGCATTGTAGGGGCTCCTCTCTAGTTGCGTTGTAGGGGCTCCTCTCTAGTTGCGTTGTAGGGGCTCCTCTCTAGTTGCGTTGTAGGGGCTTCTCTCTAGTTGCGTTGTAGGGGCTTCTCTCTAGTTGCGTTGTAGGGGCTTCTCTCTAGTTGCATTGTAGGGGCTCCTCTCTAGTTGCGTTGTAGGGGCTCCTCTCTAGTTGCGTTGTAGGGGCTCCTCTCTAGTTGCGTTGTAGGGGCTCCTCTCTAGTTGCGTTGTAGGGGCTCCTCTCTAGTTGCGTTGTAGGGGCTCCTCTCTAGTTGCGTTGTAGGGGCTCCTCTCTAGTTGCGTTGTAGGGGCTCCTCTCTAGTTGCGTTGTAGGGGCTCCTCTCTAGTTGCGTTGTAGGGGCTCCTCTCTAGTTGCGTTGTAGGGGCTCCTCTCTAGTTGCGTTGTAGGGGCTCCTCTCTAGTTGCGTTGTAGGGGCTCCTCTCTAGTTGCGTTGTAGGGGCTCCTCTCTAGTTGCGTTGTAGGGGCTCCTCTCTAGTTGCGTTGTAGGGGCTCCTCTCTAGTTGCGTTGTAGGGGCTCCTCTCTAGTTGCGTTGTAGGGGCTCCTCTCTAGTTGCGTTGTAGGGGCTCCTCTCTAGTTGCGTTGTAGGGGCTCCTCTCTAGTTGCGTTGTAGGGGCTCCTCTCTAGTTGCGTTGTAGGGGCTCCTCTCTAGTTGCGTTGTAGGGGCTCCTCTCTAGTTGCGTTGTAGGGGCTTCTCTCTAGTTGCGTTGTAGGGGCGTCTCTCTAGTTGCGTTGTAGGGGCGTCTCTCTAGTTGCATTGTAGGGGCTCCTCTCTAGTTGCGTTGTAGGGGCTCCTCTCTAGTTGCGTTGTAGGGGCTCCTCTCTAGTTGCGTTGTAGGGGCTCCTCTCTAGTTGCGTTGTAGGGGCTCCTCTCTAGTTGCGTTGTAGGGGCTCCTCTCTAGTTGCGTTGTAGGGGCTCCTCACTAGTTGCGTTGTAGGGGCCTCTCTCTAGTTGCGTTGTAGGGGCGTCTCTCTAGTTGCGTTGTAGGGGCTCCTCTCTAGTTGCGTTGTAGGGGCTCCTCTCTAGTTGCGTTGTAGGGGCTCCTCTCTAGTTGCGTTGTAGGGGCTCCTCTCTAGTTGCGTTGTAGGGGCTCCTCACTAGTTGCGTTGTAGGGGCCTCTCTCTAGTTGCGTTGTAGGGGCGTCTCTCTAGTTGCGTTGTAGGGGCGTCTCTCTAGTTGCGTTGTAGGGGCTCCTCTCTAGTTGCGTTGTAGGGGCTCCTCTCTAGTTGCGTTGTAGGGGCTCCTCTCTAGTTGCGTTGTAGGGGCTCCTCTCTAGTTGCGTTGTAGGGGCTCCTCTCTAGTTGCGTTGTAGGGGCTCCTCTCTAGTTGCGTTGTAGGGGCTCCTCTCTAGTTGCGTTGTAGGGGCTCCTCTCTAGTTGCGTTGTAGGGGCTCCTCTCTAGTTGCGTTGTAGGGGCTCCTCTCTAGTTGCGTTGTAGGGGCTCCTCTCTAGTTGCGTTGTAGGGGCTCCTCTCTAGTTGCGTTGTAGGGGCTCCTCTCTAGTTGCGTTGTAGGGGCTCCTCTCTAGTTGCGTTGTAGGGGCTCCTCTCTAGTTGCGTTGTAGGGGCTCCTCTCTAGTTGCGTTGTAGGGGCTCCTCTCTAGTTGCGTTGTAGGGGCTCCTCTCTAGTTGCGTTGTAGGGGCTCCTCTCTAGTTGCGTTGTAGGGGCTCCTCTCTAGTTGCGTTGTAGGGGCTCCTCTCTAGTTGCGTTGTAGGGGCTCCTCTCTAGTTGCGTTGTAGGGGCTCCTCTCTAGTTGCGTTGTAGGGGCTCCTCTCTAGTTGCGTTGTAGGGGCTCCTCTCTAGTTGCGTTGTAGGGGCTCCTCTCTAGTTGCGTTGTAGGGGCTCCTCTCTAGTTGCGTTGTAGGGGCTCCTCTCTAGTTGCGTTGTAGGGGCTCCTCTCTAGTTGCGTTGTAGGGGCTCCTCTCTAGTTGCGTTGTAGGGGCTCCTCTCTAGTTGCGTTGTAGGGGCTCCTCTCTAGTTGCGTTGTAGGGGCTCCTCTCTAGTTGCGTTGTAGGGGCTCCTCTCTAGTTGCGTTGTAGGGGCTCCTCTCTAGTTGCGTTGTAGGGGCTCCTCTCTAGTTGCGTTGTAGGGGCTCCTCTCTAGTTGCGTTGTAGGGGCTCCTCTCTAGTTGCGTTGTAGGGGCTCCTCTCTAGTTGCGTTGTAGGGGCTCCTCTCTAGTTGCGTTGTAGGGGCTCCTCTCTAGTTGCGTTGTAGGGGCTCCTCTCTAGTTGCGTTGTAGGGGCTCCTCTCTAGTTGCGTTGTAGGGGCTCCTCTCTAGTTGCGTTGTAGGGGCTCCTCTCTAGTTGCGTTGTAGGGGCTCCTCTCTAGTTGCGTTGTAGGGGCTCCTCTCTAGTTGCGTTGTAGGGGCTCCTCTCTAGTTGCGTTGTAGGGGCTCCTCTCTAGTTGCGTTGTAGGGGCTCCTCTCTAGTTGCATTGTAGGGGCTCCTCTCTAGTCGCGTTGTAGGGGCTCCTCACTAGTTGCGTTGTAGGGGCTTCTCACTAGTTGCGTTGTAGGGGCGTCTCTCTAGTTGCGTTGTAGGGGCTCCTCTCTAGTTGCGTTGTAGGGGCTCCTCTCTAGTTGCATTGTAGGGGCTCCTCTCTAGTCGCGTTGTAGGGGCTCCTCACTAGTTGCGTTGTAGGGGCTTCTCACTAGTTGCGTTGTAGGGGCGTCTCTCTAGTTGCGTTGTAGGGGCTCCTCTCTAGTTGCGTTGTAGGGGCTCCTCTCTAGTTGCGTTGTAGGGGCTCCTCTCTAGTTGCGTTGTAGGGGCTCCTCACTAGTTGCGTTGTAGGGGCCTCTCTCTAGTTGCGTTGTAGGGGCGTCTCTCTAGTTGCGTTGTAGGGGCGTCTCTCTAGTTGCGTTGTAGGGGCTTCTCTCTAGTTGCGTTGTAGGGGCTTCTCTCTAGTTGCGTTGTAGGGGCTTCTCTCTAGTTGCGTTGTAGGGGCGTCTCTCTAGTTGCGTTGTAGGGGCGTCTCTCTAGTTGCATTGTAGGGGCTTCTCTCTAGTTGCGTTGTAGGGGCTCCTCTCTAGTTGCGTTGTAGGGGCTCCTCTCTAGTTGCGTTGTAGGGGCTCCTCTCTAGTTGCGTTGTAGGGGCTCCTCTCTAGTTGCGTTGTAGGGGCTCCTCTCTAGTTGCGTTGTAGGGGCTCCTCTCTAGTTGCGTTGTAGGGGCTCCTCTCTAGTTGCGTTGTAGGGGCTCCTCTCTAGTTGCGTTGTAGGGGCTCCTCTCTAGTTGCGTTGTAGGGGCTCCTCTCTAGTTGCGTTGTAGGGGCTCCTCTCTAGTTGCGTTGTAGGGGCTCCTCTCTAGTTGCGTTGTAGGGGCTCCTCTCTAGTTGCGTTGTAGGGGCTCCTCTCTAGTTGCGTTGTAGGGGCTCCTCTCTAGTTGCGTTGTAGGGGCTCCTCTCTAGTTGCGTTGTAGGGGCTCCTCTCTAGTTGCGTTGTAGGGGCTCCTCTCTAGTTGCGTTGTAGGGGCTCCTCTCTAGTTGCGTTGTAGGGGCTCCTCTCTAGTTGCGTTGTAGGGGCTCCTCTCTAGTTGCGTTGTAGGGGCTCCTCTCTAGTTGCGTTGTAGGGGCTCCTCTCTAGTTGCGTTGTAGGGGCTCCTCTCTAGTTGCGTTGTAGGGGCTCCTCTCTAGTTGCGTTGTAGGGGCTCCTCTCTAGTTGCGTTGTAGGGGCTCCTCTCTAGTTGCGTTGTAGGGGCTCCTCTCTAGTTGCGTTGTAGGGGCTCCTCTCTAGTTGCGTTGTAGGGGCTCCTCTCTAGTTGCGTTGTAGGGGCTCCTCTCTAGTTGCGTTGTAGGGGCTCCTCTCTAGTTGCGTTGTAGGGGCTCCTCTCTAGTTGCGTTGTAGGGGCTCCTCTCTAGTTGCGTTGTAGGGGCTCCTCTCTAGTTGCGTTGTAGGGGCTCCTCTCTAGTTGCGTTGTAGGGGCTCCTCTCTAGTTGCGTTGTAGGGGCTCCTCTCTAGTTGCGTTGTAGGGGCTCCTCTCTAGTTGCGTTGTAGGGGCTCCTCTCTAGTTGCGTTGTAGGGGCTCCTCTCTAGTTGCGTTGTAGGGGCTCCTCTCTAGTTGCGTTGTAGGGGCTCCTCTCTAGTTGCGTTGTAGGGGCTCCTCTCTAGTTGCGTTGTAGGGGCTCCTCTCTAGTTGCGTTGTAGGGGCTCCTCTCTAGTTGCGTTGTAGGGGCTCCTCTCTAGTTGCGTTGTAGGGGCTCCTCTCTAGTTGCGTTGTAGGGGCTCCTCTCTAGTTGCATTGTAGGGGCTCCTCTCTAGTCGCGTTGTAGGGGCTCCTCTCTAGTTGCGTTGTAGGGGCTTCTCTCTAGTTGCGTTGTAGGGGCTTCTCTCTAGTTGCGTTGTAGGGGCTTCTCTCTAGTTGCGTTGTAGGGGCTTCTCTCTAGTTGCGTTGTAGGGGCGTCTCTCTAGTTGCGTTGTAGGGGCTCCTCTCTAGTTGCGTTGTAGGGGCTCCTCTCTAGTTGCGTTGTAGGGGCTCCTCACTAGTTGCGTTGTAGGGGCCTCTCTCTAGTTGCGTTGTAGGGGCGTCTCTCTAGTTGCATTGTAGGGGCTTCTCTCTAGTTGCATTGTAGGGACTCCTCTCTAGTTGCGTTGTAGGGGCATCTCTCTAGTTGCGTTGTAGGGGCTCCTCTCTAGTTGCGTTGTAGGGGCCTCTCTCTAGTTGTGTTGTAGGGGCATCTCTCTAGTTGCATTGTAGGGGCATCTCTCTAGTTGCGTTGTAGGGGTGTCTCTCTAGTTGCGTTGTAGGGACGTCTCTCTAGTTGCGTTGTAGGGGCTCCTCACTAGTTGCGTTTTAGGGGCTTCTCACTAGTTGCATTGTAGGGGCTCCTCACCTTGCTGTGGCTTCTCTTGCTGGAGCTCTCAAGCTCCGAATGCAGGTGCAGTAGTTGTGGCCCATGAGCTTAGTTGTTCTAAGACATGTAGAATCTTCCTGGACTGGGGATAGAACTTGTGTCCCCTGCATTGGCAGGCAGATTTGTAACCACTGGACCAGCAGAAGCCCAGGTAAAGCCTTCTATATAGAGCTGTGAGGTTTAACTGAAATAGTTCCTTTAAAGGGCCTCGTATGGTGCTGTTACATGAAAGATACTCAACAAATGCAATTTCCTCTCTTATTATTTCCCAGAGATGCCCTCCTCTCCCTTCTGTGGCTGAGTTTGAGTAAAGGGTGGGATATGTATCGGTGAGTGGCTTACACACTCAATGACTCTTCTCTATAGCAATTCCCTTCATTTCCTGCCTTACTCAATGTCTGGATGGGCAGTTGGGCCAATGAACATAGTCTAAAAATGCTTTGCAAAGTTTTGGTAAATATTGGGTTGGCCAAAAATTTCATTCAGGGTTTTTCTTGAGATGTTTGAATGAACTTTTTGGCTAACCCAATATTTGGCTACTGCAAATATAATTGGATTAACAAATGAGAAATCTTGCTTTAAAGAAAAATTTAGGTTTAAAATCATGGTTTAGGTGATAATTTGAGTTTGAGAACTAGTGATGGAGTGTCATTTCCATGAACAGCTGTGCTCACAGTGGAAAGAAGAAAAAGAAACACACCCTTCTATCTCCCCACCTCCTTTCCTAGACCATTGTATCCAGGAGGGCAGTGGCCTGCGTGAATCAAGGTAGTCTGAACATGTCTCTCCCTCCTCAAGCATCAAACCCTATAGCTTGGGAGTGCAGGGCAAACGTTTTATACAAAGGTTTCATCAAGGACTTCCCTGGTGGTCCAATGGATAAGAGTCTGCCTGCCAATGCAGAGGACATGGGTTCAAACCCTGGTCTGGGAAGATCCCACCTGCCATGGAGCAACTAAGCTTGTGACCACAACTGCTGAAGTCTGGGTGCCTAGAGCCTGAGCTCCTCAACAAGAGAAACCACTGCAGTGAGAAGCCCGTGGAAAGCAATGGGGAGATGCCCCCGCTCCCTGCAAGAAGCCCGTGGAAAGCAATGGGGAGATGCCCCCACTCACTGCAACTAGAGAAAGCCCAAGGAAAGCAACAACGACCCAGTCAGCTGATGAGTAAATGAATGAAACAAATAAAACCGACCAGGTCTTAGCTGTGGCCCTCGGGATCTTTGATCTTCGTTGTGGCATGCACGATTTTCAGTTGCAGTGTGTGAACTCTTAGCTGTGGCATGTGAGCTCTGGTTTCCTGACTGGGGATTGAACCCGGCCCCCTGGCGCTGGCATTGGGAGCATGGAGTCTTAGCCACTGGACCACCAGGGAAGTCCCAGAAGAGTTTTTTTGTTTCTTTTTATTTGTTTGCTAGGGGAACATTCTCCTCTTATTTAGGATTCAACCACACAATGAGAACCCTGAAAGTCAGTGCTAGCACGTGCTGCTAGGGAGACTCCTGGAAGCTTTGAGTAAGAATCGGCTGGTACTCAGTGAAGTAGAAATTCCAGAAGTGCCATGGTGGACAGTTGAAGAATGTGGAAAGGGTTAAAGAAGGGCCTCACTAGAATCTATTTGGTGGAAAATCCATTTATTTACAGAGCAGAAATAGACTCACAGACATACAAAATAAAAACATGGCTACCTAAGGGGAAGAGGAGAGGAGAGGGATAAATTAGGAGTTTGGGATTAGCAGATACACACTACTATATATAAATTATATATAGTAGTGTGTATCTGCTAATCCCAAACTCCTAATTTATCCCTCTCCTCTCCTCTTCCCCTTTGGTAGCCATGTTTTTATTTTGTACGTCTGTGAGTCTATTTCTGTAAAAAAATAAAAGCAATAGCACATGGTATTCATTTTTGCCCGACCTCCTTCACTTAGTGTGATCATCTCCAGGTTCATCCGTGTTGATGTAAATGGCATTATTTCATTCTTTTTCATGGCTGAGTAATATTCCATCACGTACACACACCAAGTCTTCTTTATTTATCTGTCACTGGCACTTAGCTAACCCTCATTAACAAAAGTGGTTAAGACTATTTCTGTATCATGAATGCTGTCGAGAATCTCAGCAGTGGCTGTCCTCTGTAGGCTAGGGACTGACCATCAGAAATTCTATGACATAATTTCCTTCCCTTATGCCAATGGGGTTGATAGCACCCCCACATACAAGGGGCCAGCTGGTGGAATCGAGGTAGTGCAGTTACTGGGGAAGCAGGGATAGGGAGCAGGGAGGGGTGGAGGTGGGGCACTGACCACAGAGAACCATGAACGCAGCTAACAGAATATAGGCCCTCAGGGCAAACACATGGGCAGCTAACATGGGAATCACAACCAAGAGAAATGAAGCTCAGGAAGCTGCCCCCAACACAAAAGCATGATTCCTTGCCTTGCTTTGGAAACACCTGAGCCAGTGTTTAGACCTGGGACCCTCAACAAAGGGGGAGATCAGGTCTCCACGGCAGAGGGCCCTGTAATGTCACAGCCAATACACAGTGGCAATGATCTGTTCAGTCCTTCCCCAAAGGTACAGATGGCTGTTTACTTCGGTAACCATTCCCGGGGATAGAGAGAATGTGCAGACTTACCAAGGACGACTGGACACAGACTCTGCGTTGACTTCCAGGAAACTGAAGCATCAGTATGGCCCTGCTGGCTAAGTCTAGTGCACAGTGGGGCCTCTGGGTCCTCTGATCCAGCCGGGAGCCATTTCCTTGGTCCCTAAATGTGTAATCGGAATAGATCTCATAGTTGGCAGGACCACAGGGTTGGTTCCTCGGTGTCTGGGGTAAGAGATATTTGGAATAAGAATGGCCAAGTGGCTTCTGAGGCTGCCCCCACCTCCTGGCCGAAATAGTGAGTAAAAACCAATATTGCACCCCGTGAGGAAGAGCATGTCGTAAATCAGGGCTGGTTTTAAAGAACTAAAGGGTGTTCAGACGACTGCCCAAATCATGTGCTCATTTAACCCCCTCGTTTAGCCTCTACGAAAACCAGATGATCTCGGGGGAGGAGAGTAAACTGGCACAAACTCAGGCGGGAACCCTGGTGGCAATTGTTCTGTCAGATGTATTATCTGTGCCAGACGGATTTGTGTGGCCCCAGGTACAGGCCGCTGATGGGGGGAGCGCATTTTTTCCATACCTATCAGGGAGATCAAAGCGCTTCACGTTCACATGAGACGGACGACAGCATAAATTTATGTCTTGGCCTAAGGCTACCTTAGCTCTCTGCCCTCTGTCATAACAAAGCCTGGAGGGACCTCGGCCATCTGGACATTCCATAGGATGCCACAGTGGTACGCTCAATGCCACAGCGATCGTCTTCCTGGGGATTAACCAGAGGCGGTGAGTATATTGGAGGCCTTGGTAAGACACTTACACTGTAGACAGTGGGAAATACAACAGTTGACTTTGTACACGGAGATGCTTTGTCTCAGACTGTCTCCTGGGGAACCTCGCTTACGGTTGTTGCTGCTCCAGCACCAAGTTGTGTCCAACTCTTTGTGACTCCAGGGACTGCAGCACACCAGGCCTCCCTGTCCCTCGCCACCCCCCGGAGTTCACGGCCATTGAATCGGTGATGCCCTGGTTTATGATAGGGATGTCTAAAAACGGACAGGGTCACCTCTGTCAGGATGGACTAACTGCTAAAGCTTTGGTGGCTTAACACAAAAACAGTGCTTTGACCACTAATGAGAAATCTGATAGGGCTGTTTCTGGTTGGTAGGTTGGTTGGTTGGCTCCCCTGAACCCTTGAGGATGATTCGGCACCATCATCACCGCCTGGTCTCCATCGTTGCTGGGGAGGGGTCTCCGTGCAGGGAGCGCACAAGGACTTGACCTCCTGGCCTGAACCTGACTCAGCCCTCTGGTTCACATTCTTGGTGAGAAGAGTCCCAGTGAACTGACCTGGATGCAGCGGGTGGGGAGAGGGTGTGGAAATTGCAGACGGGGCAGCCACTCCCCAGCAACCACAACAGGATGTGTCAAGGGGTGCCGTGAGCCTTGGGGGTCAGTATGCGGGTCTACCACACTGCCCTAAGAAAAGCTGGGAAATAAGTGACGTTAGTCCTTTTTGAAAAGAGTATTTTATTTATTTGGCTGTGCTGGATCTTAGTTGTGGCACACAGGATCTTGTTCCCTGACCAGCGATGGAACCCAGGCCCCTTGCACTGGAAGCTCGGAGTCTTGGATACTGGAACACCAAGGAAGTCCCAGTGAGGTTGATCTTGCCTCCATCTAACTGAGTCCGTCATGGGCTCCTGGTTTGGTGATTCTCCCCTTTGAAGCTCTGATCTTTGATTATTCTTTGAAGACTTCTCTCAGAGCACCGCTTAGTAACTAAGCCGTTAGCTGACAACCAGGCCATTGGCTCAATACCCAGCCCTTCCTAGATCTTGAAATTCTCTCCCATCTTCAACAGGCCTTTCCAGAATTCTCTGCCTTTGCTGGTGCAGGGATCCTCTCCTGGAGCATGGTTATCTTCTGGCTAGGAAAGGACACCTCTTCTCATCCTTTAAGATCCAGCTCAGAAGTCACCTCCTTAGTGTTCCTGACCCCTTGAATATACTGGGATTATAGTATCTATCACACTAGAGCATAAAGAACCAGGTGCCTGTGTGTCTTCTGAATGTGGGGTGTTTCCATGTCGCCAGAGTAGAAGCTCTGTGGGGTCAGAATTCTTTTCCACTCTGTGTCCCCAGGGCCCAGGACAGCACTTGGACCAGAGTAGACATTCGGTCAGCAAGTATTGAATGAACAATCCTTTGTCACTTTCCTGCCCTGGCACTGTGCCCAGTAGGCAGAACTTCCTCAGCTGCTGAAGGACAAGGTTTACAAGGTCCTTGTAAACACAAGAAGTGTTTGCAGTCTCAAGTCATCCTTGGTGATGGTGGGGTTTCAGATAGTGGCTTTGGTGAATGGCTCTGATTCTGGAAAATCCTAGGTCTGGCTGAAATTATTCTACCTAGACATACATGCACCTCCCCCCTCAACACATCTTTATTCCCAGATCCTTGCCCCAAATCCATTTTGAAGATGGAGGCCCAAGGAAACTAGTTCATGTAAAACCGTTTCCTTACTTTTCTACCCTGTCGAGTCTGCGCCTCCATCACGCCCACCCCGAGCCTTGGGGCCGGCACCTCCAAGGCTGGCTCCTCATCAGACAAGCTTGTTCCCACAAAGGCCCAGAACCTGAGACTTAAATTGGATTTGCCTGTGGCTTTGCGCTCTCTGCATCTTCCCTCCTTTGTTTCTGATTTATCGTTTTAATCAGTTGTAGTCAATCATTCCCTCTCTGTCTTGCTTCACCATAAACACAACCCTTTGCCAAAAAAATTATGACTGTATTAAATGATTTTATGACAGTAAACTGCAGATTGTACAGTGTAAACACAGGTGTTGCTCAAACCCCACACCCTCCAGCTCTGCCCAGACCGGCACGGGTGCTGTGGAAGGAGGGCGCCTTTGGGGCCGTGAGAAAGGAGCCGTCCTGGGAAGTCTGGGGACAGCAGGTCGTGCGGTTCAATGCTTTGCCATAGAGGTGAAGAGACGGAGGTCTGGGAGGAGAAGCCGCTGGTCTCAGGTGGCGCAGATGCCCGATGACTGAGCCAGGTGAGATCTGAAGTCGATGGGCATCTACGATCCCTTCCGGGATGCCTCCTCTCCCTCCTTGCCTTCCCCAGGTTCATTTTAGGCTCATTTCACTGTAGCACAAATGCTTGTGGCGGACATGGGAAGATGTGAGCACTGTAACTTGGCTGAGGCTGTGTATATATATACAGGAGTTTCCCAGGTGGTACAGCGGTAAAAACCTGCCTGTCAGTGCAGGAGATGTAAGGGACACGGGTTTGATCCCTGGGTCGGGAAGATACCCTGGAGAAGGAAATGGCAACCCACTCCAGCATTCTTGCCTGAGAAATCCGATGGACAGAGGAGCCTGGCGGGCTAGAATCCATGTGGTTGCAGAAGGTTGGACATGACTTAGTGACTGCGAGTGCACGTGCACACATATACATGCACATACGTGTGTATACACCCTGGGTCTTAATCTTAATGCTGCCATTGGGGTGGAAGTGGAACACAGGGCCACCGGCAGGGAAGTCTTCCTGCCTCCCATCCTCGCAGGGGAGTGATGGAGAGTCTGATGCTCTGGGGATGGCTGCCTCCTGTCCTGAGAACAGGAATGGGGAGACAGACCTGAGAAGAAGAGGCTTTTCCCAGGCTTGAGGCTGTGGGGATGCTGCCCAGCCCAGCACGCTGCTCAGAGATGAGAGCTTTTCCCTGTGATGGCCTGGCCACTCTGGAAGCCTTGGGAAGCCTGAGAGTCCAGAGCCCCAGAGCCCTCGGGGCACAGGGTTGAAAGTATCTTTTGGTATAGGTACAGAAGAAGGAAGAGTAAGAAAGAGTTTGGAGGCTACTTTCCCCAGGGGAATTACCCTCTGTGATTTTCATCTCTAACCATGAGAAAGGCATTTTCCAAACAGGTAATTTATCAGATGGAGGAGTGGATTCCAAAGGCAGGACAGTTTGGGACAACTCAGGGATGACGTCATGGCCCCAGTGGGACATTTCGTAGCCTAAGCTTTCGGGCCCTCTGGCAATCAGTGCACGTGTGTGCACACACACGCACGCAGGACATGTTTGATACATACTCGTATACAGTTTCGTCTGAACACTGGTTGTTTCTCTTCCTTCATGTTTGTTTCTTGGTTTTCGCTCACCTGGGCCTCTGCAGGAAACAGACCCAATATTTACCAAGCAGCTCCAAAGGTTACGTTTGCTTCCCAAAGTTTTTATTCCTCCTTCGTTTGGTTAAGTTTCAGCTCCCAAGAGAAGCTGTTTTTTGCTGAGCCTGAGCTGCATGAGTGAGGCAGGAACACAGGCCCATCTGGTGAAGACTGGAACATAAATAGCCCCCTTTAAAAATAAATCTCCGCTTTTAACTCTGTAGATAAAAATATCTGAATAAAGGACAATTCTTAATCTCCACCTTCTCCCCTGCTCGACTGGAGCGTTTCTAAGAGGAGTTTTTTCCCCTTCTCCTTTTACAGGTTTCATTTTGGCTTTGATTCTAGCGACTTTACTGACAGATTACTTCATTTTAACTATATGGCTTTTCTGTCTAGCGGGAGGCATATTTCTAAGTATCATATTTATCAAAAGAGCTCTGCAAAACAAGGGCCAGAATTACTCTTTTGATGGTTCCCCTTCTAACTACAACCACAATAAATTTTGTAAGAAAGAATGCTCAACTGGGGACCTTTTATGTTAAAGCCGAGAACCGGGGTTCAGACATTGTCACTTTCAAACCTCCATCCGTCGGGCTGGTTCCCCCTCCTCCTCTCCCCTCCCCAGGCAGAGATCTCACATCTGGTCTCACTTGCACGGCTGGTCCTGGGCTCCCCGGGGCTCCGTATTTTTTCCCCCTATAACTTTAAATCAGAGGAGCATTTCAGTAAATCACAGGGAACACTTATTTATTGGACATAGTTTTGGGTCTCTTAAAGCATGGAAAATAAATTTAATGGAGCATTCGGAGCACTTCTCCAATCTTTTGAGGGATTACTTGGGGAATTTGTCAACTGCGCCAAGCCTGGCAGCCTGATCCAGAGAGATGGTGGGGGTTGAGGGGGAATGATGGGAGGATCTTCTCCCAGGGCCCAGGTGGGTCCTAAATCATCCCCGAGAAAGATGAGTACAAAGGGGCCTGGTTGCCAGCCAGGTGGAGGGGGCAGTGTCACCGTTTAGTTAATAAACTATCATTTCAGCTGGAGGGTGACTTTAATCTGAATTATATTTTGCTTTTGTCATCCACTCTCACCAAGTAATTTATGGGTGACCATGGCATGCTTTTTAATCTCAGTGAAGGAGGGAGTCAAAGATGGGGCGGGGGGAAGGAGCAAAGGAAGACTGTGGCCTCCGAGAAGGGAGGGTGCAGCTCTGGGAGACTTGGGGGCGACTATGAGGATCCTGGAAGAGCAGGCCAGCCTGGGATGGGGCCGGAGAGGTTAGGGACCCTCCCTTTCAGCTCTCAGACCTGGAAAGAGCCTTACCTAGTGGAGTGTCACATCCCTGGGACATGCTGCATGCATTTTGGAACTGAGGGGTTTGAGTTTGGGAATGGCCTGGCCTGGGGAGTTACAGTAAATATACAGTTCAGTTCAGTTCAGTCGCTCAGTCATGTCCGACTCTTTGTGACCCCCTGAACCGCAGTGCACCAGGTCTCCATGTCCATCACCAACTGCCGGAGTCTACCCAAACCCATGCCCATTAAGTTGGTGATGCCATCCAACCATCTCATCCTCTGTTGTCCCCTTCTCCTCTTGCCCTCAATCTTTCCCAGCATCAGGGTCTTTTCAAATGAGTCAGCTCTTCTCATCAGGTGGCCAAAGTACTGGAGTTTCAGCTTCAACATCAGTCCTACCAATGAACACCCAGGACTGATCTCCTTTAGGATGGCCTGGTTGGATTTTCTTGCAGTCCAAGGGACTCTCAAGATATACAGTAAATAAATACATACAAGCAAGTTTCATCCCAAGAGCATATATGCAATTCCAATTTGTTCAAAAAGTCCAACAAAGTTAGCCTAGGTACCCAACTAGCACAATCGGCTGTATACTGCTGCTTTGATGTCTGCTTCCGAATATCTAGAGCTTGAAATAAACCTACTATACTACTGTACTCTGTGACATGACGTGCGCAAAAGCACAGCCACTTGTAGAGGAGGCATGCACGTGACAGTGTGTGCCAACCACATGGATTAACTTATGTGACTGGACACGCAAATGCACATTTGCATCTTTGAAAGTTTGCAGCTTGAAGGGGACTTACTGTAGCGAAAGGTGACGGCTTGACTGTGGAGTCTGACTTTCCCAGGATGGATGGGAACTGATGAAACTGATGAACGGGTGGAGGAGGCTCTTCCTGGGAAAGGCTGTCGCTAGCTGGGTGGGTGAGTTTCACTTGGTGCCCTTGAGTGGGAAATGCGGATAGGGCGGGGGGGCTGAGAATGCAGACAGTCAGGAGGAGGCGTTTCAGGGCTTTTAGGAATCTGGAGCCTGGAGTTCAGGGCAGAAGGGCGCTTCTTTAGGAGAGGAAGATGGAAGGGGGTTGTAGAGGGAACCCCCAGAAGGATGTGCCTTCTTCAGATGGGAGCTGCTGGAGGCCCAAAGTGCAGCCCGCGAGGGCAGATAGGCTCTGTGTTTGCAGGCAGAGCAACAGTGACCTTGTGTCATTATTAGTATTGGCTGCAGCAACAACCATGCCCTCCCCTCCCACTCCCCGACCCTGGATTTTGGGTCCTTGGCTTTTGCCTTGTGCTCATCTCAGTCTCTGTTAAGAGGGAAGGGGGCTAGTGCTCTTATTTTAGGCTCAGATGGGTAAAGTGAGGCATAACAAGAACAAAGGTTGGTGGAGATTGATGTTCAGGTCAGAGGCGGGGCCCCTTTCCAGCTTTCATGCCCTCAGGGTCCCCAGGTGATGGAGAGGATTCTGCCCCAGAAGCCAGTTTCTTTTGATGCTTCTGTGCTGTCTTTGTGCTAGTCGTGAAGAACTTGCCTGCCAATGCAGGAGACACGAGATGAGAGTTTGATCCCCGGGCCGGGAAGATCCCCTGGAGGAAAGCATGGCAGACTACTCCAGGATTCTTGTCTAGACAATCCCATGACAGAGGAGCCTGGGGGGTTACAGTCCATGGCGTCACGAAGAGTTGGACACGACTGAATCAAGTTAGCACACATGCACACGTGCTGTCTTGAGGAGCGAGCTTTTCTCTGGAATTTCCCATCCTTGCTAGTTCTTTCTATCCTGAGATGGTCTCCCTCTTTGTTATTTCTTTGTTCTTTGCTTTTTCAGTCTCACAGACCAGCCCTGGTCTGAGACTTAGCAGAGGGGGCTGGGGGCTGAGAGCACACACTCATGGCAGAGGAGGAGAGTGGGGGGCTGCAGGAACACAAGAGGGGTGGTGTCCCTATCCTCCTGGAGGCACAGGCTAAGGGGCAGGTGGATCCTGCTGCAGTTGTGTGTCTGTCCACACTCAAAGCCGAGCACCAGCTGGGATCACAGCCATCTGGGGGTACGTTAGATGGCTCCTTAGGCGCGAGGATGAAGTTTACAAAATTACTGGATGTGGGCTTCACCAGTTCGCAGGGATCTAAGCCCTGATCTTCATGTGACCCTCCCAGCTTTGAGTGCACTTTCTCCTCGACTGATGGAGATCTTCTGGGGCTCCAGCCAGTGTTCTGCCTGGCTTCCCCTCCCTTCTCCCCATCTCTAAGCTCTCTCCCCTCACGGTCTCAGGAACACACCAGGCTCCAGTTTACCCTCTCTCTTTGCTTTCTGCGGCCCTTCTCTTCCCGTCCATCAGTCTGTTCTGCACGTGCTTCAAGGTCCAGATCAAGTTTTCTTTCCTCCTGGTACATGTCTCTGACCGATTGGCTCTCTGACTAGTCTCCAGTGGCCACTGCGTTCTGCAGCATAAAATTAAACAGGCAACTTAAATGTTCATTGACAGAGGAATGGATAAAGGACATGTGTGTGTCTATATATGCGATGGAATATCACTCAACCATCAAAAAGAGCAGAACAATGCCATTTGAACTGGCATGAATGAACTTAGAGATGGTTATACGGAGGGAAGTAAGTCAGACAGAGAAAGCCAAATATTATATGTTATGGATTATATATGTAATCTAAAAATACGGCTCCAATGAACCTATTTACAAAACAAAAATAGAGTCACCAATGTAGAAAAAAAGTTATGGTTGGCAAGGGGAAAGGGGGAAGGATAGGTTGGGAGACTGGGATTGTCACCTACCTACTATTTTATATAAAATAGATGACTAACAATAGCAGACTACATGACACAGGGAACTCTTCTCAGTACTCTGTAGTGGCCTCTATGGGAAAGGAACCTAAAGGTATATGTATACGTACAACTGATTCACTTAGCTGTACAGCAGAAACTAACACTATATTGTACATCAACTATACCCCAACAAAAATTAATTTAAAAAACTGCTATTGCCTGGAAAATATAGTTTGCTTTGAAGAACTTAAAAAAAAAATACTGTTTCAGTTTTACCCCATTTGATTCACTATTTCTCTGAACTGTCCCATCTCCTCCCTGATAAGTGAGGGGTTTAGATGGATGATCTCTAAGGTTCTTGACAGCTATGACATTCTGCCAACATTCCAGATCTGTTTCGCTAGTCTCCTCATCTGGACTGCAAACTTTCCAAAAGCAGTGACAACATCTTTTGCTCACACTGACTCCCACAATATTTGAGCCTAGTGTGGACTCTGAGTGGAGAGTCCCTCAGTTCTTTTGTTTTCCTGGCCTTTTTCTGTCCTTTTTCCTACCAACAATGGAAGGCATGAGGCATAGCCCAGATGCCCCAGAAAGCCTGGCCCCAAAAGAAATTGTTCCATAATTTATGGATATGGTAAAAGTTGCTGTGATGTCTTAACACTCAATGTCCTCTGTGGCAGAAAATTTACTGATACCCTGGGGACTCTGCCCAGCATAGGGAGACGTCATTTTTAAAGGAGGTCAGGGAGCACTCCATGCCCACTTAAAAAAAAAATGCTCAGCTTGGTTAAGACCTTGGCTTGGACATTTACCACCCACGAGACTGGGGCAAATCACGTGGCTTGTGTGAGGCTGGGCTGCTCACCCCTACAATGGCCACTGCCCCGATGTGGGAATAAAAAGATGTGATGTGTGAAAACATTCTGTAAATTGTGAAGCTAATAGCCGTAGGTGTGAAGTGGCAGAGGAGGCCTGGCGTGTGGTTACTTCACATGTCATCATAAAAAAGTCAAAAATCAAACAGAAAAACACAACCTAAAAAGAAAGTAGCAAAGGGTTTATTTTTTTTCTCTCTCTCTCTCTTTCATTCTGGGACAAAAGAACAACTTCTGTCCTCTGGTTAATACTCTGTAGACGCTCCCCCTTCCCCACCCCTGGCTATGCCTCCCCCCACCCCCACAAAAGAAAAAAGAGAAAGAAAATAAAAAAAAATCCAGGAGGAAGGAGGAAANTATTTTTTTTCTCTCTCTCTCTCTTTCATTCTGGGACAAAAGAACAACTTCTGTCCTCTGGTTAATACTCTGTAGACGCTCCCCCTTCCCCACCCCTGGCTATGCCTCCCCCCACCCCAACAAAAGAAAAGAGAGAAAGAAATTAAAAGAAAGTCCAGGAGTAAGGAGGAATATCCTGGTATATTCTGAAAGTTGACTCTGGGAAGAAAGGAAAATATGAGCAAAGAAAAGCTGTCACTCACTGGCAAGACACTTCCTCTGGGGAATCGTTACTAGGAAGAAAAACTAAAGATCTGAATGTTGCCTGCAGCTGTGCGGAGCCCAGGGCTCAGGCTGGTAGAACAAGGCCCTCCGGATGGAGGCTTCTAGCTTGTTCTGGGGGTTTTAGTGGCTCTGAGGAGTCATGTTGTTGGTTAAGAGTGCCTGCTGCCCGCTGCGTGGTCACTGTGCCCCATTGCTCAGCACCCCAGCAGATCTCATGAATGGGCCTGTATGGTGGGGCCAGGCCTCGCCAGAGACGTCAGTGGAAGCCTCCACCCTTAGCTTGTGTGATACACACATGCCTCTCTCTCCTTCCCCTGCCCCCAAATCCACTCTCTTTCCACATCTATCCACCTTGCTGTCAATTTCCTCCCCACCAATCAGACATCTGGGCCCCCTCCACCCCCAAAGCTGGCAACTGGGGCTCCAGCCTTCCAGAAACCTGTTCGTGTGCACACAGACAAAGGCCTCCCCCTCACCCACCCCGCCTCAACACACCATCACGACTTTCCAAGATGGGTGATTGAGTTTTTCCCCTGTTCTGCTTGATATTTCTGCCAAAGCAAGAAAAATCCTCGTTGAAGTCTAGCAGGAAATCCAATAAAAATTCTTCAAAAGATGGGCTTGACATTGAAAAACAGCAAAATTATAAAATAGGCTTTAGAAAAGAGAGCGGAGAGTTATTATATCTGGCACCAAGCGAAAGCCCCGAGACCCCGTCCAAATGAGCCATCACAGACTGAAAGTGTTTAGCTTCCCGTTGATTAAATATGGAGAAGGACCCAGGGCTGCCAAGCCTCGGGGATCCAGAGTTTGTTTTCAGTCAGAATGTGTTTCCAGTCAATGGAAAAAATGGTCGGCCCGTGCTGGGCTGTGTAACCAAGAAGCCCCAGGTTTGGGCTGAAAAATGGCTGTGAAGCAGAAAACCATGAGGGCAGTTAATCATCCCTCCAGACCCCTGTAATTTAACTCAGCGACTCACTCCACTTGAAAAGCTGCCCCCACCTCCTTTCTTTCTTCTTCTCTCAGTTCATTTCGCTCAAGGGGGAATAGATGAGCCCTACCGAGGCTCGTCTCTCTCTCTCTCTCTGTTTCAGCTGTTAAAACTCCTTACCCCCAAGGCACCGCCCCCCCTCCCTTTATGGCCCTCCACCCACTGCTCTGAACACCCTGGGGTGTAAGAACAGTCGGAGGAGGCCATTCACAGGGATGGAGATGGGGTTCCTTCAGGGAAATGTCTTTGTCCCAGGAGCTCCCTGGAATGGGGAGCCTGGAAAAATCACTTCCTTCCCCACTGCCTTTCCAAGAAAAGCTCTTTTTCAGAGGTGCTGGCTGACGTTCTTGAAACAGGGTCATCTTACTCCACGCTTGTCCTTTTCTCTTGTCCTGGGTTTATCTGCCCCAGTGCATTTCAGTGCAGTGGAAAGTATAGGATATGGCGTGAGCACATGCTCAGTTGTGTCCGACTCGTTGCAACTCCAGGGACTGCGGCCTGTCGGGCTCCTCTGTCCGTGGGATTCTCCAGGCAAGAATACTGGAGTGGGTTGCATGCCCTCCTCAAGCGGAATCTTCCCCACCCAGGGATGGAACCTGAGTCGCCTGCATTGGCAGGCAGATTCTTGACCACTGGGCCACCAGGGAAGCCCATATAAGATATTACTTGGCTGTTAAAAAAAGAGTGAAAGAATGGCATTTGCGGCAACATGGACGGACCTAAACATGATCATCCTAAGAGAAATAGGTCAGATAGAGAAAGGTAAATGTATGACATCACATTTATGTGGGATCTTAAAAATAATACAAATGAACTTATTCATAAAACACAAATAAACTCACAGACAGAAAACAAACTTATGGTTATTAAAGGGGAACAGGGAGGGAAAGGATAGTTTAGGAGTTTAAGATTAACAGATATACACTACTATGTCTAACACAGATAAACAACAAGGACTTACCATATAGTATAGGGAACTATACTCAGTATCTTGTAATAACCTGTAATAACCGGGAAAGAATCTGAAAAAGAAGAGATACTATACATGTATGTGTATAACTGAATCACTTTGCTGTATGCCTGAAACTAACACAATATTGTAAATAAACTGTCAACAAAAAAATTAAAAAAACTCAAGTATAGGAAGTCTGGTTTTGGCTGTCATGAAGGCCCCATCAGTGAGGATCTGGGAGAGAAAGAGAGAGAAAGTGAAGGACTTTTGTCTTGTGGAACTGGAGTCTGAGGTGCCAAACCTCCATCCTTGTCAAATGCAAACACCTATCGACTTCTGCGCTTCATGTTTTACACTTGGTGAGTAGCCTCAAGGGAGCAGTAAGGCTGGAGAGTTTCTGATCCTCTTCCTTGCACTCCCACTATCACTGGCCCTGTGGCTTTCATCAGTTCATCTCTCCGATAACTGCTATGGATCCCCCTGCATGGAAATCTGTGAGAAATCGCAGGGCATGGGCTCAGAAGAGGCTTCGTTTAGTCTTCTGGTTGTTTCAAAGTGGTGGTGGACCCATCTCTAAGCCTCTTGAAGTCTTTCAGCCGGGCACCCAAACTCACTAACAGGAAGTCACCCCAACCAAATATATTTTTTTGAGGGCTAGACACATAAACTCGAGACAATAAGTAAATAAACGGCTTGGAAATGGCGCTATGGGAAACGCTCAGTGGTTTCACACAGACAGATTCTTTCGTGAGGACGGCAAATTTGCGGCGGCCAGACGGGGAGGACGTGAGCCCGGCCAGCAAGTGACCCGGATGACCGAGAGGAAGGAGGAGGAGACAGGTCTATGGGGTTAGGTTGTCCCAGAGAGCCAGCCTGAGGTGTTCTGGGCAGGGAGAAGGTTAAGTAAAGAGCCGTGGGTGGGGCGTGGGCTGTGTGTGTGTGTGTGTGTGTGTGTGTGTGTGTGTGTGACCATTCTGGGGATGGAGATCAAGGAGATTATAAGAAGGAGAAGGTGGACAGAACAGTCCATTTGTCCTTATGTCCAACCTTCTGCCTCCACATTCATCGAATGGCCCCCTCTCCCCGTGGTCATCACTTACTGAGAAATTACGGTAGGCCAGCCTGGGGCCCAGAGGCCTTGTGTATCACCTCAAGCTACCCTTCCACCGGCTTGCTGGGCCACGCCTTCTTTTCCTTCTTCACAATAAGGAATCTGAGATTTGGAGTCTGGGAGAACACAAACCTTGAACGTGGCGGAGTTGGGATTTGAACCCTGGTCCATCCAGCTTCATGGCCTGAACCCGCAGAGGCAGGCTGTTGGAGGCAGTGATTCCCGGGCTGGATGCTTGGAGAGAACCCAGTGGGGTCCACATCAAAGATTCCACTTCACAAGGGGAAGAAAGCCAGCAGGCCCTGTCAGGTCAGGTGGGGCGCCTGCATTTCAAAAGCCGTGGAGGCTGCCGAGGGCCTCGTGGGCAGTGGCAAGCCCAGGTTGGAAGGGTCAGTGGCGGGTCACTGTCACCATCAATCACCCGCAAGCCCTTTGTCCTCTGGGGTCACAGGCGGGGCGGGAGCTGGGCACCAAGCAGAGCAGGTGAACCAGCGGAATGTGAAGGCCTCTGCTGGGGGCAGGAGATGGGAAGGGGCATTGAGAATTTTAAGCGGAATCATCATGCTTTGGGGAATACCCTGGTGGGAGTGGGAGAAAACATCTGTTCTGGGTACTGGAACCCTGCAGATAAACAGCATTCCAAGAACAAGCGAGTTCATCCCAATGCTGAGTCACTACGAAGACTAGTTATCCATTTACATACCTGTTCATCCATTCCAAAAGCCTCTTAGACCCACGTCACCACAGTTCCAGAAATTTCCGAGAAACACATCATTATACTTGCATTCAGAGAAACCTACAGATGTGAAAAATATATACACGAAGCATATAATATTGAATAATGACACATAGTAAATGGGGCTTCCCAGGCAATTCAGTGGTAAAGAATCTGCCTGCCAATGCAGGAGATGCGGGTTCAATCCCCGGGTTGGGAAAATCCCCTGGAGGAGGAAATGGCAACCCACTCCAATATTCTTGCCTGGAGAATTCATGGACAGAGGAGCCTGGGGGACTCTCGTCCATGGGGTCGCAAAGAGTTGGACACAGCTGAGTGAGCGCGGATGCATGCACACACACACACACACACACACAGTAAATATATATACACAAGCCAACTTCCTTTGATAGCACTTTGCTTTACTGTGCTTTACAGATACTATTTTTTTTTTCACAATTTCAAGTTTTGTGGCCACGCTGCACTGAGCAAGTCTATCAGTGCCATTCTTCCAACAGCATTTGGCTCATTTCATGTCTCTGTGTCATATTTTGGGAATTCTTACAATATTTCCATTGTTTCATTCCTTATATATATAGAAGTGATCTTTGATGGTGCTGCTATGACTCGCTGAAGTCTCAGAGGATGGGTAACGTTTTTTAGGAATCAAGTATTTTTTAATTAAGGGATGTGTGTTCTTTTCTTACACATAATGCAGTAGTCATGCATGGATGTGAGAGCTGGACAGTTCAAAAGGCTGAGTGATGAAGAACGGTGCGTTAGAACTGTGGTGCTGGGGAAGCCTCTTGAGAGTCCCTTGGACTGCAAGGAGAGCCAACCAGTCCGTCCTAAAGGAGATCAGTCCTGAATATTCACTGGAAGGACTGATGCTGAACTTGAAACTCCAATACTTTGGCCACCTGATGCGAAGAACTGACTCATTTGAAAAGACCTTGATGCTGGGGAAGATTGAAGGCGGGAGGAGAAGNCTCTTGAGAGTCCCTTGGACTGCAAGGAGAGCCAACCAGTCCGTCCTAAAGGAGATCAGTCCTGAATATTCACTGGAAGGACTGATGCTGAACTTGAAACTCCAATACTTTGGCCACCTGATGCGAAGAACTGACTCATTTGAAAAGACCTTGATGCTGGGGAAGATTGAAGGCGGGAGGAGAAGGGGACGACAGCAGATGAGATGGTTGGATGCCGTCACCAACTAGATGGACATGAGTTTGAGTAAACTCCGGGAGTTGGTGATGGACTGGGAGGCCTGATGTGCTTTCATCCATGGAGTTGCAAAGAGTCAGACATGACTGAACAACTCAACAACCAGCGCTATTGCACACTTGCTTGACTGCTGTAGGGTGTGAATGTAACTTTTATATGCACTGGGAAATCAGACAGTTCCTGTGACCAGTTTTATTGCAGTTTTACTTTATTGCATCAGTCTGGAACGGAACCTGCAGCATCTCAGGTCTGCCTGTGTATATGTGCCATGCGGCAGGCATAGTTTTAAGTATGTGCATGCATCAGAGGGTCTCCTAACCGTGGCTAAATGAGGTCAGAGCTCCTGTCATCCCCACTTTTCCTACGAAGAGACAGAGGCTCAGGAAGTGAAGTAACTTGCCTGTGTGGCCAGTGAGAGGCGGGGCCAGGATGCAGCTGCAGGCTATCGGGATCCACGGTGGCTCCCAGAGGGAGTGGTCCACTGTCTATGGCATGGGTGGTAGTGGTGATGGTGGTGGTGATGCCTTCAAAAACAGGATCAGAAGCTAAGTGAGCAGGTGAGACTCAGAGGTCAGAAAGGCAGGGCAGGGCCCCGTGGGCAGGAAGCTCTGGGGAGAGAGTGTACTTGGGCAGGCTGTAGGATAGGACCTTTAGGAGCAGAGACTAGGGTGGGGGGACCCAGTCCTGAGATTTGCTGGGCAGAGGGTGAGTTGACTGAAGAGCCCGGTGGTCAACAGGGGACAGTTATCCGTTATATGTATACAGAGTCCCCCTTTTTTAGATTTCCTTCCCATGTAAGTCACACAGAATGCGGAGTAGAGTTCCCTGTGTTATGCAGTAGGTTCTCATTAGTTATGTATTTTATACACGTGTGCTGCTTGCTAAGTTGCTTCAGTCGTGTCCGACTCTTCACTACCCCATGGACTGTAGCCCGCCAGGCTCCTCTGTCCATGGGATTCTCCAGGCAAGAATACTGGAGTGAATTGCCATTTCCTCCTCCAGGGGATCTTCCTGACCCAGGGATGGAACCCGCGTCTCTTAGCCTCCTGCACTGGCAGGCGGNGACTGTAGCCCGCCAGGCTCCTCTGTCCATGGGATTCTCCAGGCAAGAATACTGGAGTGAATTGCCATTTCCTCCTCCAGGGGATCTTCCTGACCCAGGGATGGAACCCGCGTCTCTTAGCCTCCTGCACTGGCAGGCGGGTTCTTTCCCACGAGTGCCACTTACAGTAGTGTATATATGTCAACGCCAGTCTCCCAATTCGTTCCGCCCCTCTCTTTTCCCCTTGGCATCCATATTTTTGTTCTCTGCGTCCGTGTCTCTGTTTTTGCTTTACAGATAAGTTCATCTGTACCCTTATTCTAGATTCCATATATAAGCAATACTGTACGATATTTGTGATTCACTTTGCTGTTGAGAAGAAACTAACACAACATTATAAGGCAACTATACTCAAATCATAGAGAAGGAAGTGGCAACCCACTCCAATATTCTTGCCTGAAGAATCCCATGGACAGAGGCACCTGTTGGGCTATATAGTCCATGGGATAGCGAAGAGTTAGACATGAGTGAGCAACTAACACAAACTCAAAATAAAATAAAATAAAATAAAATAAAAAGAGCACAGGCCAGTGGGCAGGCTGTGGGCAGGTGGTCTTGAACGCTTGAACTCTGACCTGTCTCCTCTGAGGAGGTGGCATTCTCTGAAGCACGTTGAGCCTTCAGCTGGCCCAGCATAAAGGACACGGTCCTGGGAGATCGCGATTCCAGCCCGGACTGTGCCTCTAGATGTCTGACTCCAGGTCACTCAGATGAATTATCATCTGTCTGCATTCCAGCTATCTCATTTTATAAATGAAAGGCTTATGCTGGGTGCATCCCTCTGGCTCTAAAGTTGGTGGTAAAACCAGAAGCATCTAGCCGGGCTTTTGAGGAGAATGGGGCCTGGAGGGAAAGAAACTGGAGGCAGATGGAGAACTTGGAACCGGAGTCTGTAGAAGAGGTTATCTTATGGACCTCCTCTTCCCCGCCCTGTTTGACAAGTGGAGAAACTGAGGCCCAGGAAGATAAGCGGTTCTCAGGCCGCACAGCTCATCACTGTGCAGCTGACAAGGCCATCCAGTCCCTGGCCCTTAGGGACTCGTCTCTCCCTTTGGGAGGGTTCTTCCGGGGAGCTTGGCTTGGAGCAGGGTGGGGGAACAGGGAGGCTCGGCCTAGGGGTGCTGTCCCCCTTCATTCCAGGCCCATTTGTCAGCGCTGGCTGGATGGCCATCCTCCAAGGGGCCCAGTTCAAACAGTTCTCAACTCCCCGGTTCCAGGCCTTACTTTGCCTGGAAAAGCCCTGACTCTGGGGAAACTCTTAGACCATCATCTGTCAGAGGTCAGAGGTCACAGGCCAGTGCAGGCTGTGAGCTGAGGCCGTCAGAGTAGGGGAATTTGAAGGGCCAGCATGGAGGTGTGCTCCCCGGGACCTGGGTGCCCCTCTGCTTCTTGGGGCCTGGGAGCTGCCACAGGATGGGGTAGGATGGGTGGTGAGGATGTGGGGGCAGCGCTGAGCCTCCGACACTTGAGTGAAGCCCCCTCCCGGGTTCTTCTTAGCTCTCCATGTCAAAGGAGTCTGGTAAAAGTTAACAGGCCTCCCTGCCTTGAGCAGATCAGAGGCACCCCGGGGGTCAGGGAGAGGTCACTGAAACCTACTTGATGGCAATCCCTGGAGCTGACCCCTTCCCTAATGCAGAACCTGGGGCTCTGCCAAGGAGCTGGGCCCGAGCCCTCCTTTGTCTGAAGGTCCCTTGGATCACATCCGAGGCCTTTCTTATAGGGGCCCCCTTTCTGTGGCCCCTTCCCAAGCCCTGGGCCCAACTGTGTGTGTGTGTGGAGGTTGTGGGGGCGGTGGGCAATGCAGGGGAGAGGGGAGCAGGGTGATCTGTGGATGAGATGCCAGACTGATCTGGGCCTGGCCAGGTGTGACCCTGGTCCCTGACCCCTGGTAGCCCAGAGAGGGAGGAGGTGAGGCTTGAGGGGTGGAGAGAGGCTGTTGGCTAACATTTACCAGGGACTTCGAAGATGTAAATGCTTCCCCAGGCCCTGATGGGATGGATGAGGTCAGAGTTCGCAGGCATGGTCGGCTACTTCTCCCAGTGAGCTGGAAATCTTGTAGGCAGATGGGACGCTCCCAGGGCGTCTGCTCTTTCTGGGGCTTTTGGAGATCAGACCTAGTGGCTTGGAGGCCTCTGAGGGAGGGATCTGATGGGAGCTGTCTTTTTCAAATGCCTGCATTTCTCTTGGGTGTGCTTTCTGGGGTATATTTGGCCCCATTAAGATCAGTCACTGGACAACCTGGGAGAGAGAGACTCTTCTCCTGCCTATTCCTATCCTTTTTTATTCTACAAATACTAGATTGCCTGAAGTTTCCTGTTCACACCATGCTCCTTCACACCTGGAGCTCCCCCATGCTAGTTGCTCTACAGGCATTCCCTTCCCCACCTTCCCGCTCAGGATGACCAACCCTATCCACCATTCTGTATTGCCTCCTCCAGGAAGCCTTCCTGGAATGGAATCTGCCCCTCTGCTTGATTCTCCAGTAGGACCGAATCAACTAATACTTATGTGATATGTACTAGCCCTATTGGGAATGCATCAGTGCATGAATGAGACAAAAATCCTTCCTTTAAAGAACTTACATTCTAGAGGGCAATAAGAGCAGTGACATTACCCTATTTAAAATGCCTTACATGTACTAATAAATTTAATCCTCAGCATATCCCTATGAGTTAGGACAATTATCCACATTTCACATTTGCGATTACACTGCTGATAATGGGCACTTTTAATTGAACTTAATTTAATCCTGATGATAGCCCAATGAGAGATATGATTTCCTTCATTTTCCAGATGAGGAAACCAAGACTTAGAGGGATTAAGTATTTGATCCAGGGTCATTTTGTCAGTAGGGAGCACCATGAGTTTGAGCAAACTCTGGGAGATCGTGGTCCTTGGGGATCGCAGAGTTGGACCCGACTTAGTGACTAAACAGCAAGTACAAGTATGCTAAGCGGGCTGGGCCTAAGCCTGTGAAGGACCGTATTGCTTCCCTCTCATAACAGGTCTCTGTGTCTGTTTTGAAGCCATTTCTCTTTCTATTAAATGATCTGCTCATCTTATCATTCTGGGCGCTCCCCCGAGGCAGCGACCTTGGCTTATGCTCTGTATCCTTTGACCACTCATTGTGTTAGAAGCACTGAATGGGCTTCTAACAAATACTTGTCTATGACTTGATTGACAGCTATATGTGGGTGGAGATGAGAATAAAGCAGCTAATACTTATTGCACATACTGTGTGCCAGATTCTGCCTTGGTTTTTGTTAAGCATGAACTCTTTTGGTCCTTTCAAAGTTCTATGAATTAGGTCACTGCTCAGAAGCTGGCAGTTAGGATGTGCTGAAGGTAGGACTCGAGTCACAACTTTCTCTGACTCCAAAATTCTGTGTTCTTTCCTCAGCATCATGGGAAGTTGATCAGAGGACAGATGGCCACTGTGGAGGAGCCCAAGCTTCTTGCCTGTTGTCTTTCTATCCCCACTTGGCTGGGAGGCGGATAGGAATTAAGATGGGCCTTTGAAGCTAGGGGTCGCATCCTCCTTAGACTGCAAGGCATCTGGAGAAATTGAGCCTTCGATTCCAAGATTATTCCCACCTGATGAAATATTTGAAGTAGTTGAAAGGAGTGACCAGACACACCAAAGATGTTCTGTGAAATTTTACTGCTCATTGTAGAATCATTTTCTGTTTCAGAGAGACAGCCAGATTCCGGCTAAGCCGGCAGACCCTCGGGGTGTTTTTACCTTTGGAGGAGGAGGATTACGGCAGAATAGATTTCAGTCCTTAGGTCTGCAGCAGAAATGGGAGAGTTCTATTATATGTGTGTTTGGTTCCTTTGTTCTGACATCTTTTTTTTTTTTTCCCTTTCCCAATTAGGAGGAGAATCTTCTGATTCATCTGCCCACAGGGTTTAGCAGACTGGCCAACTGGATGTATGTATGGGGAGAGAAGGTCACACTGCAGAGCAGGGGACCAGACCCCCAGCTTTTCATTCATTCTTGCCAGCGGGACTCATTTGCTTCTAGAACCCCCTCCCCCACAGTAGACAGACACATTAGACACCCCCCGCCCCACCTCCATCTTGGTTAATCCCTTATTTTGCTTGACTAAGAGTCAAAATGCAGGACTGCACCCAAACGAACTAAGCTCACTTAAATCACTGGCAGGTAATCTGATAGATGTTGGCCGGCGCCCACTTTGGGAATTAGGCAAAGCCTGAGCTGAGGAGACGAGGGAAACAAGCTTGAGTAAGTGGTAAGAAGGTGGCCTCATTTTACCCAGAGACAGCTCCGGCCCCTGCCCCACACCTCAGACTGGAAGCCTGGTGTGGGTTGACCTTTCTCTCTCAGCCTCTTCCTCAGGAAGGCAGGACCAATGGACCCTCGGTCCCAGCTCTGACTCACCTGGGGTTGGAGTACCCGACTCCTGAGTGTCTACAACTTTAACTCCTCCAGCCCCGGTCTTATTTCCCAGAGCCCACCTGGGGAAGAACCAGTGAATGATGTCATTGGCTATGCTCACTTGTTTGCTGAGCTAACCCAGAAAGGACAAGGGTTTTTCCGCAGATGGGCGTGGTGTCCTACAGATGAGTGTTTCATGGGCACGTGCAGAACCCGACCGGTTATGGAAGGCAGTGCCCAACTGCCAACAGGCCAGTTGCAAGAGAGAAACTTGTAGGTCCTTTCATCACGGTGAGGATTGTTAGCACTCACTTCAGATAAGCAGAACAAACAGGCCTTGGCCCAAGTGGGAACTGGTTCTGCCCCCTTTCTTTGCTTTTCTAAGTCATCAAAGCCAAGTTCCTAAAGCCTCACTGTCTCACGGTCCTTTCTGATGGCTTCATTGTTTTGTTTATTGTGCTTATGACAAGTGCTAACAGACCGCTTTCAAAGTGTGTTGATATTTCGGTTGTTTTTGAATGGCCCTTCTGTTTTCCTGCATCTGGACAGCATTAGAGGCTGACCCCAGGGAGCCACTGGGTTCCTATAAAAGTGTACCAGGTCCCCTCTTGCAGAAAACACCCGCCATGGCAAGATCAGACACCCCATCTGGACAGGAACAAATACCCAGAATGAGCGGAATTAGGAGATAGTATTTAGCAGCCAGGGAAGACAGGCCCAGGCTGGGAAGGGGCCAACAGGCATTGCCAGCTGGACTGTGGGTGTTCCTTCTGTCCACTGACATATTGGGATCTTCCCACGGGAGGACGCTCCCTAGCAGAGGGCCTGGCACACGGCGATGCCACCAAACTCTGGTCATCGAGAGTTTCCTTCTCTGCCTTCTTCACTCAGGTTGTCTGCTCAACACCAGGAGAGTGCCCAAATAAGGAGTTCCCAGGGACTGGGCAAGGAACAAGAGCTGGAAGACGAAGGAGAGCAAGGGGTCTGGGAGGACCAGAAGAGGTAGGGCAGCCTGCCCCACAGCTCCGACCCGCTTCCCTCTACAGCTCTCTTGGGGCATCTTTGATTTTCATGCTCTTTTCCTTCTGACTTCTGCTCTGTCCCCAACCCCAGACCCCACCACAGGCTGTGCTAGAACCAGCTTTCTCCAGGGTGAGAGAATCT
>SJYX01014688.1:261407-279196 GCA_006410675.1 Oreotragus oreotragus
ATCTCGGTCCTGAATCTGCGCCATCCATCAGGGCTGGCCCTGATGTCTCAACAATTTGTAATGCTCCTGCCTCCCCCATGCTGAGCTGCCCAAGTGGGCAAGCCCTGACCCCTCTGGCCCTCATTCAAGCCTCTGCTGCCACCCGCGTGATGGATGGCCTCTTGTAACCCGCCCCCCCTTCCCTGGGCTCGCTTCACCACAGCTGGGGAAACATGGGCAGGTAGAGGGGTCAAGCCCAGGGCAGCCACAGCGACCCAGGCACCGAGGCCAAGGGACCCTCTGTTCCCAGCCGTGGCAGCAGGTGATGCCCGGGCTAGAGAAATAGAACAGGCAGAGGAAGAGAGGAGAACATTCCAAGTCTATAAGGAGAAAATGAAAAAAAAAAAAAACAAAAAAACCCTCTCTTGCCTCCTGAGGTCTTCCAAGACTTCTAAAAATCCCCCAGCGCGGTGCGAAGTCTCCTGCGCGGCTCCAACACTGCCTGCTCTGATCCATCTGTGTTTTCTCACGCCTGTGCGCTTGAAGAACCACTGAAATGGAAAACAAGTTAAAAAATACATAGATGTATATAGAGAGATGGAGAAAGAGAGGACAGTGCTCTGCAGCCTGGATTTGCTTTTTTTGTCAATGTTTGTTGTAGGAAAAAGTGTATAAAAACAAACCTCAGACAACTGGAGTGAATGTTCTTGACACATCAGCCGGGGAGAAGTCAGGATCCAAAGTGCGCCTCCTTCCCGGTGCTGGGCAGAGCTGGGTGGAGGAGGCTTGTGCCCCAGGCTCCAGCTTCTAGGGGTATTTGCTGCTTCCTGTTCAGGGGCAGATGGTCCTTCTGGGGGTGGGTCATGGAACTGTGCTAAGGTGGGGATGAGCCAGCAGGGAAACGTGTGTATGGGTACATGTATAGGTATGCATGTGTGTAGACATGTATATGTATACACGCACAGGCATGTACATATAAGTGTACACATGTGGGTATCTGTGTGTATGTGTGTGTAAGCATGTATATGCGTACACATGTAGTAACTATGTGTGTATGTGTACATGCATAGGTATGCATGTGTGCAGTTGTGTGTGTGTACATGTGTAGGTACATATATGTGTTGTGTACGTGTGCATATGTATATGTGGTTGTATTTGTATATGTCTGTGTATGAGTGCATATGTACGTATGTGAGTGTATATCTGTCTATGTATATATGTATATGTGTATGCATGTGTGTCTGTGTGTCTGTGTATGTGCGGGGGGGTGTCTGTATGTGTCTATGGGTACGTGTGTGTCTGCGTGCCTATGTACATATGAGTTTCTGTGGGTCTGTGTGCGTGTGGGTGTCTGCGTGCCTGTATGTGTGGGTGTCTGTGTGTTTATGGGTCTCTGTGAGTGCGTCTATTTGTATGTATGTGTTTCTGTGGGTCCGTGTTTGTGTGTGCCTGTGTGTGTGCATGAAAGTGAAGTTGCTCAGTTGTGTCCGACTCTTCATGACCCCATGGACTGCAGCCTACTGGCTCCTCTGCCCATGGGATTGCCACTCCAGTACTCTTGCCTGGAAAATCCCATGGACAGAGGAGCCTGGTGGGCTGCAGTCCATGGGGTCGCTAAGAGTCAGACACAACTGAGCAACTTCACTTTCGCTTTTCACTTTCATGCATTGCAGAAGGAAATGGCAACCCACTCCAGTGTTCTTGCCTGGAGAATCCCAGGAGCCTGGTGAGCTGCCGTCTATGGAGTCGCACAGAGCTGGACATGACTGAAGCGACTTAGCAGCAGCAGCAGCGGTTCCTTAAACTAATTTTTAAGTTCCTATTGAAGCTGAAAGCACTGACCTGTGTTAGTAGTTTAATGATGTGAGTCTCCGTGGATAGCAAAAGCTGCTTTACTTTTTAAAAATATGTATATGATTTTATTTATATTTTTGGTTGTGCTGGGTCTTTGTTGCTGTGTGGACTCTCTGTAGTTAGGATAGTGAGGATTGCTCTCTAGTTATTCTATGCAGGCTTCTCCTTGGAGTGGCTTCTCTTATTGCAGAGCATTGGCTTGAGTGCACATGGGGTTCGGCAGTTGGAGCTCCTGGGCTCTATCTAGAGCATAGGCTCTGTTGTTCCATGGGATGTGGGATCTTCCTGGACCAGGGATCAAACCTTTGTCTCCTGCACTGGCAGGTAGATTCTTTACCACTGAGCCATCAGGTAAGCCCAGGCTGCTTTACTTTAAAATGGATGGGTCTGTCCATCTTTCTTTTAGGGATGGAAAAAAACTGAAGTAGATTGAACTAACTGGAAGAAGAAAATAATGCAGCAAAGTATAGATGACTTGCCCAGGAAAAGAAGAAAAAAGATGACATATTTCAGTTAGGTTTTGATGCTACATGTTATAATCTCAAATTTTATTGAAAAATACATTGAAAAAGACAACCAAGAGTTGATTTTGTAAACTCACAAGCTAGTTCTTTAAAAAATCCAAATAGAGAACTATTTAGCAAATATTAAAAAAATAAAACTTTAAGAATAAGCCAGCTGATATGCTAGAAATATTTAAAAACCACTTGAAAACCTCAGTGAAACAGGTACTTTTTTTATAAAACATAAACATTTTCAAAATTGATTCAGCACAAAATTAAATAGACCAGTGATTATGGAAGAAAATGTAAAAAGTTACCAGAGTAATTTCTCTGCTCTATCATTTTTGCCAGAGCATAGGAAAGAAAAAAATATGGAAAAACAGGCAAAATCTTACCAACAACAAAAAAAGAGCATGGAAATCAAAAGTATGGGTCAGTCTCACTTTGAAGTGTTGATAGAAAAATTCTAAGTAAAACACTAACAAATTATATTTACTAGTATATTAAAGGTAAAAATTCAGCATGATCAAAGAGAATTAATCTTAGTAATGAAAAGATACTTTAAATAGGAAATTTATTAATATATATAACAGCAGGGACAATAAACTATATGATTACCCCACTAACTGGATAAAAAATATTTGATAAGCTCTTGTTTGATAAAATATAAAACTTGATCAATTTAATATTATTCTTATAGAAATAGGATGATATTTTCTTAATATGCTGTAGAATGTTTTAGAGTAAGAGGTAACAGTATTTATCTAAGAAGTATCTATCAAGCACTTACGATATTCTACATACGGTTTTGAGTGCTGACAGACTATTTCCCATGGAGCTTACCTTCTAGTGGGGAAGGGTGACAGACAACAAACGTAACAAGTAAGTAAACTATGTCTGTTGGAAAGTGATAAATTTTATTTTTAAAAAAAGAGTGTGGGATAAGGAGATGGGAGTGGGATGGATTTGCAGCTTCAGTGGCATACTCAGAATGGGTCTTATGGAGGGGGTGTCATTGGAACTAAGACTTGACCTTTGTGAGGGAGCAAGTGGCAGAGGTCCTTGGGGAAAATAGACTCCAGCTGCTGAGAACAGCCAGTACTGAGGCTCTGAGGATTAGTGGGGGTCTGGTGAGACTGGAGAAACTAGTAGGAGATGAGGTCAGGTCAGTTCTTGAGATCACAGAGGTACTGTTTGGGAGAATTAGAACCTGAGCCTCTCAACTCCTAGTGCATAACTCTTTGTTATCCCATGACCTCAGATTTTGAGTCTTAATTTTACTGACCTGCACTGTGGCAGTTGGGAGGGGTAGAACTTGGGCACAGATTTAAAGTCCTATATTTGTAATGGATCATGAACTGAAGGGGAAAAAAAGTATTTGTTACTAAAGTGAATATGAAAAAACCAAATTGTAACTAAAATATAATAGCAATATATTAAAATGTGATATTCTAACTGAAGTTTAGAAAGTAAATTTGATACTAGTATGAATCCATCTATTATGCTTGAAAATTAAGCCTGCAGCTGCCCTAGGCTTGTTTTTTTTTTTAGTACTAGCAGACGTTAAGAAAATTATTACAAGTTTGTGAGAGTGTTTTACAGGATACCTCAGTTCTTTACAGAGTGGATTGTGCTTTTCATTTCTTTAAAGAAGGACAAAGTGAAGTGAACGTCACTCAGTTGTAGTTGACTCTTTGCGACCTATCCATGGAATTCTCCAGGCCAGAATACTGGAGTGGATAGCCTTTCCCTTCTCCAGGGGATCTTCCCAACCCAGGGATTGAACCCAGGTCTCCCACATTGCAGGCAGATTCTTCACCAGCTGAGCCACAAGGGAAGCCTAAAGAAGGATAGAATGCATTTAAAATATATTGAAGTACTACTGTGGAGGCACCGTATTCTTGACTTCTNAAAAAAAAAAGTCATATATTATGTCTTTGGACTAAATCCATTGGTGTTCTGCCAATTTCAAATAATAGTGTAACTCGATTAAGAAACTTGAAGGGATTTAAAGTCGCTGGCTTTCCTGACTCTTCTCTGAGACGGCTCCACAAGTCACTGTCTTCACCAGGCTAATTTGTTCCTGGATTTTTCAGTCTTCTTCAAGTTGGTGATGACGTTTATGACTTGGTCGCCATATTGGAAGGGTTCATGATTTCTTTGGCTTGTGACTTCCACCTGGAATTTTGAGGTGACTGGAAACAGGACCCTGAATATGTCCTACAGTTGAGAAACTACATGTGTGTGTGTGCACCTATGAATATCTTCTTCCAGTTTTACATGCCCTCTGCTCTGTTGGCTGGCAAACTCCAGCTCATCCCTTAGGTCTCAGAGAGGGGCCCACCTGGGTATCACAAACGTGTCTCCCTAGAGGTCAGCTGGCACACAGGACATAGAAGGGTAGGGCCCTAAATTCTCTGGTGCCCAGCAGCAAAGGAAATTCTGAACGTGAAAGAGGACAAGCTTTCCAATGGGATTAGAGTTCTGACCAAATGATACCAGTGCACTTTGGAAGGCAGCTGTAGGGCAGGGCAGTGGGCGCTGGTCTTGTACCCCAAGGCCTAGCTCCCCGATCACTAGCTGAGTGACCTGGGCCTGCCCCCTCTAGTACCCAGGTTTAATTCTTGTTTCCTCATCTATAAAATGGGGTAATGAGAAGTTCTTGACTCCCACGCTTGTCATGAGGCTTAAAAGCATTAGGAGTGTGAGAGCTCCCTATAAACGAGGAAGCCTTCCATGACCTGCCGGCATTAGAATTATGGCTTTCAGTACAGAAACCCAGGTCTCTTTAAACACTCGTGTTGACAGCAGGGATGTTTTAATTTCAGACAGGCTTGTTCATGGAAGGCATTCAGCAGTGGAATCCCATGTTACCTGCTCCCCCCAGGGCACCTGCTCCCCTATAATTATTATTTACTAATAAGCATATTTTGTTTGTAAAGCTTCCATTAAATCTGGCTGAAATCCTCCACCCTCTGGCCTGGCTTTTCTGGGGGCACGAGACAGGAGCTGCTGCAGCTTCCCTCTGGGTAGGGGGCGGGGTGGGGGGTGGCTCCTGATCTGTGGGCAGCTGTACCTGCCCTTTCCAGGGAGGTCACAGCCAGTGTGACCTGTGGGTCTCCGTGGTGCAGTAACCGAGTTCTCCAGTTTGATCCTCCTGCCCTAGCCTCCTTGGCTTGTCTGGGGGAGGAACGCTACATCCTTTGGGCCCGGACTTCCTGGAGCTTCACGGCTGTTCTTCCCTGCTTGTCTCTGTCTTCAGATGAGCAGACATCCCTACCGTGGATAGGCGACCTGCGTGGTACTTGGATCACAGGCTATGGTTCAAAAGCTGGCTGTGATGTCAGCCGTGTGAGACACAGGACATGATCACTCCGTGGACCAGTGGTCTCCACCCAGTCTGTACGCTGAAGTTACTTGGAATGGTTACAGTGCCAAAGTCTGGGCCCCATGTCTAGAAACTCTGATTTCATTGGTCTAGAGCAGTGGTCCCCAAACTTGTTGGCACCAGGGACCAGTTTCATGGAAGACAATTTTTTCTGCAGAAGTGGGAGGAGCAGGAATGGTTCAGGCAGTAATGTGAGTGATGGGGAGTCGTAGATGAAGCTTAGCTCACTGGCTGGTGGCTCATGTCCTGATGTGCAGCCCAGTTCCAAACAGGCTTCAAACCAGTACTGGTTCAGGGACCGGGGTTTAGGACCTCTAGTTTAGAGTCAGATTTTAGTATCAAAAGCCAGGTGGTTCTTATGTATAGTCAGGGTTAAGAAATACCAGTGCTTCTCAGATTTAATGTTTCATACTAATCTCCCAAGGGATGTTATTAAAATGCAGATTCTGAGTCCATATGTGTGGGACAACGGAACTTGAACATTTCTAATGAGCGTGGCAATCCGTGCATGGGCCACACTTTGGGGAGCAAGGATCTATCTTTTCTTAATCCTGATATTTCAGTTCACCTGGCCATGGCCAGGGATGGCTGACCTGGAAAGCAGGTGGAGGTGAACACAGGAAGAAATCTGTGAGGCAACTCCAGAGGCTTGCTTGAGTGTGTTTTCTTCCAGGTATCAACTGTGGAATCTTTAATTTACCCCACCAAACACACACACAGACACACACAGATACACACATGCACATGAACCCCTCCTTCTGAATCTGTTCTTGAATATCCACGTAAATAGCAACCAGAAGATTTCCAATATTTCATTATCTTTCCAGGTTTCCCACTTTATCCTGTGAAGATATCTAAATGAATGAAAACATTTGCTGTAGAACATTAAGGTGCCAGGCCATGAATTAAATATCTATTTGTAATACCTAACTGGAAAGTGAAATTGAAGTTGCTCAGTAGTGTCCGACTCTTTGTGACCCCATAGACTGTAGCCTACCAGGCTCCTCTGTCCATGGGATTTTCCAGGCAATAGTACTGGAGTGGGTTGCCATTTCCTTCTCCAGGGGATCTTCCCAACCCAGGGCTTGAACTCGGGTCTCCTGCATTGTAGACAGACACTTTACCGTCTGAGCCACCAGGGAAGTAACTGGAAAGTAATGAACTNCTACCAGGCTCCTCCGTCCATGGGATTTTCCAGGCAAGAGTACTGGAGTGGGGTGCCATTCCCTTCTCCGAGAATACAGCCATCTAAAACCAAGGAAGGAGGCCTGGGACATATTCTCCCTTGGAGCCCTCAGATGGAATCAACCCTGGTGACATCTTAAGGTTGGATTTCTAGCCTCCGTAACTGTGAGCCAACACATTTCTGCTGTTTAAGTCACCCAGTCTGTAGTGCTTTGTTATGGCAGCTCAAGCAAACTAATACATGTCTTAGGATGACAGAGTGTTGCCCAGCACCGCTTGTTACATGCAGAGAGGAATTGTGTATCACCTGTGAACTCAGTGGTGATAATCACAATGTTCAATACAAATTAAAGAAGTTGTCCATGTGAGGCCTCTATGCGTCTTCTCCCTGATGCCCTATTTGATAGGTGTCTGGAAGAAAATAAAGATATTTCTCAATTCATATCTTTCTCATCTGAGAAAAAGAAAAGATTGGAGACTCAGTGCTAGTTCTCGTTTTCTATGTGGATTGTGTTCCTTTTTCTAAGAATCCTTTTTAATCACAGGGACAGCTTTTTGGCAAAGGGGTGGAATATGTGTTTCATAGTAAGAGCAAACATTGCTTGATGAGTTGGTACCAGTGTGGGTAATTTGCATCAGTGTGATCTTCTGCATGATAATAAGGTTAAATAATGAGTGGTGAAAATCTATTTTTTACTCATCCTCTGTACAAAAGTGAAAGCTTTCAGGTAGTTGAAGGGGACATTTGGACACCATAATAACACCTCTTATTCCAGCTAAGTCTGATCCACGACAGGGGGCCACAATTGTGCATTTTGGATGTCTTAGTGTCCTTTCACTTTTGAGATTCTGAAGATACCTCTTTCCATTGCTTTCCCTTGCTGCAGTGAATAGCTAGCAAGTGCCGTGAAAATTAATGCCGGCACTGGTTAAAGACATGCTGAATGAGATGAGTACCTGGGAAACCGCCTGAGGCTAATTTCATTGTCAAACTCTAATTACTGGCCTAGTTATGTTTAAAGGTATGGTAGCAGTATTTCTTTCTGTATAACTGCAAGTGTTGCTTTGCTTACTAATTTTTTGGGGGAATTTTTTTATATTTTTTTGGCTGCACTGTGCAGTTTGTGGGATCTTAGTTCCCCAACCAAGGATCAAACCTGGGCCCTCACTAGTGAAAGTGCAAAGTCCTAGCCACTGGACTGCTAAGGAAGTCCCCCTACTCACTAGTTTTTAAGAAAAGAAAATTGTGAGAAATTAAAATCTTATGGAATACCAGTGAAAATGACACAAATTCTTTTTTGCCTGGGCTTGCAGAATCACCCAGGGAAGGCAATGGCACCCCACCCCAGTACTCTTGCCTGGAAAATCCAATGGACACAGCACTCAGCCTGGAAGATCACCCCCTCCCAATTACAGGCGTGCATGTAAACTACTGTCTTTCCCATCATGGCTACAGGTGTTTGGGGAGTGTGGGGACAAGGCAATTTTGCAGAGAACATTGACAGAGGAGGTTTTCCATGGGTTAGCATCATGCTTACACATTCTGTGGTTTTGTGGAATAATACACAGAAAAACGAATAACCAGAGCATATAGTTGACGAAAGCTCCATGAAAGAGTGAACTTTGAACAACTGAGAGTGAGTTTTCTAAGACTGTTGGCTCAGACCCAGGGAGGGGTGGGTGTGACATGCAGAGGTCTGGGCCTGGGTGTATGAGCCTGGGGCCGCCCTGGGTGGCATGCACCATCTGATCAGCAGAGGGTGAACCATTAGGACGTCCAGGGAAGAAGCGAGCCTTAAGCTGATCTGTGTTGAAGGATTTCACTAGTCAATCAAGGACAAGAATTTTGCCGGATAGCTGAGGGATGGTAGTTGACACCAGAACCACATGGAAGCCATGTCTATATTTTTGGCTGGGCTGTTCCACTGGGCTTCAACCAAACTGTTCCATAGATAGTGTAGAGTGTGCTCTAGTTGAGGTTAAGGTCTTCTTCCTCAGTCGCCTTCTATCATCTTTCTAAAGCCAGGTGTTGTTGCAGACCTATGTCAGGACAAGATGAACCCAGCTGCAAATCACTTCTGATGCCCTGGTGTACTGGGCAGTCAGGGGAGTAGCCACTTTAGTGAGAGATTTCTGTACACAGCTTATTCTTGCCTGAAGGTGGTACCCATTCCCCAAGATGCAAAGGATGAATCCAAGCAGGCTTCACTGGCTTTGTCAGAGCCCATCAGCCCGCAAGAAGCCTGGACAGAAATTGAAGTGTGCCATTCCAGAAACCTTATTTCATTGCTCATTTCCCCTCCAACAGTCCCCTTCCTCTGCCACCTCCTCTTTCACTGCTCTGGAATCCTGGTCCCAGATGTGACTTTCTATGTTTCCTTTGGCTGGGAATTTGCCATTTTCCCATAACCCAGTTGGGTTGCCTGTTAGTGAAACCAAAAAAAAAAAAAAAAAAAACACACCAAAACCCTCCAACTTTCTGGGAAGACATCTAATTAAATTCCCAAAGAGGGACAAGGAAAGCCCCCTCTGAGACAGACAGAGACAGCCTCCTAATACATTATCATCCCGGCAGAGAAAGTGCCCTGGATAAGCTTGGGGACCGGGTAACATGGTGTTCTGTTTCTTAATGTCCTCTGCAAAGAAGCTGGCCCTGGGTTTAAAATAGCCCTCTGGTCAAAGCAACTATTTAAAGAGTACTGGGGTCTGAGAAATGCAAAACAAAGTATTGTTGATTAAAAACACATGGTTTGTTCTCTAGGCGAGAGTAGCCAGCAAAATCAAATGTGACAGTGTTTTGGCTTTTTCTATCCCACAAGACATGATGGTGATTTATTAGAGTGATGTCAGCTGTGGTTAAAAAAAGTTTGCTGTGTTGTCTTAATAAAAAGAGGCTTTACCTTGGAGCTGTCAAACTCCCTGCCTCCTCTGGCTTAAGACAGGCACTGCTGGGCCCTCAGCCCTTATATGGGGGGAGGGCTTCTCCCCAAGGGGCAAACCTCTGCCTTGGGGGGAGGTCACGAGGCCACAGGGCATGGAGTTCTCCTTGGTAGAGCTGCAGGATGGCCTTTGAGGGGAGCTGCAGCCCACTCTTGGCTCGTTCAGCTTTGAGGACGAGGGCGCTGGCCTGGCTTGGAGTGTGAGTGTGGCCTGACTGGGTTGGGTGGCGGGGCCTGGTTGGAGGGAAGCACGTGGCCTTCCCCATGTCACAGTGACTTAGGCTTGGGCGGGATGGATAATCTGCTCATAGGCGAGGAGAAGCCGGGCTGCTGGCTGAATAGGAGGAGAGTTTCTTAGCCGAAGCTCTTTGGTTTTATGAGGAAAAGAAACCCCTTGAGAGAATGCAAGTAAACAGGATCTATTGAAGGAACACCACAGCTCCCCTCTCAGACAGCTGAGGGGAGACAGGCCGTCTGGGGAACAAGGTGGGCAGCAGCTTCTTTCTTCTGCCTTCCATGGAACCACGCAGCCTCTGGTTCGCCTCTGTTTTCGTTGCCGTCCCTCTGCGGGGCGGGGGCGGTCTCCTTGGGGAGTGTCTTGCTTTGTACTTCTTCATGGCTTTGGCTGGGCCCTGAGAGGAGGACCGCTTGTATCAACTTTTCCCTGATGCTACACAACCACGGTTTTGTCCATCATCTTTCTTCACTGAGTCTCACTGTCTCAGTTCTGAACTCTGGAGAGAAAATCCAGTTGGCATAGAGTCCCGTGTGCATCTCTGCTCCAGGTGGCAGTAGCTTGTGGAGTGGTCAGTTTGGAGGGGAGCCCTTCTGGGAGGCAGGGGCCTAGAGGTGATGGCAGGGGGTCAGCTGCGGACAAAAACCCTACGTATTACAAGGGCAGTTGAAGGAAGCAACCGCAAGTATGTGTGTGTGTGTTTGTCCTAAGGATCTAGGACTTTCTAGGAGTGAGAATGCCTCTTCCTCTTTATTCGGTAGGAAGGATAAGTGTCCCACTGGGAAGATGAAACCCACCAAACACCTTTAATTCCCCGGAGACACACCCAGGAAGTGAGAAGAAGACATTATTATTTTTTCAATTAATCTATGGATTTCTTCCCAATTTTAGAAGAAGCACATACATCATTATAGACAACTTGGAAAACAGAAACCCATGAAGATGGAAGGAAAAAAGCCGCCACAATCCGAGATAACTGCTGTTAACATACTGGTGTGTTTCCTTCCATCTTTTTTTTTTTCTCTAAGTACTAGCCCGAGGCTCTGTGAGCGATGTGGGCTGCCGATCTATCTTTTGACTCTAATTATATGTCTTCAGACTCTAAGACTCCAGGATTGCTGTGAATGTATTCTTATAATTTTCCCTGAGAACACAGGGTTGTTTTCCCCTTGCTCTTTCACCTCCTCCTAGAGGAGGCACCTTGAACAGAATCAACACTGGCTAGCCCTTCTAGTCTGCTTCCCTACTTTTGTGCAGATCAGTGCAGTACCCCCTTCCCCCTGCCCACCAACACAGCATTTTAACTGCTTCCACTCTTGAGTTCCTTCCACCCTCTTCTTTGGGGCTGTTATTGTTGGTTTTTTTTCTGTAATATTTATTTATTTGGCTGTGCTGGGTCTTAGCTGTGGCATGTAGGGTCTACTTCCCTGACCCAGGATTGAACCTGGGTCCCCGGCACTGGGAGACTGGAGTCTTAGCCACCGAACCATCAGGGAAGTCCCAGGGCTGATCTTTTTAAAGCCCCAAATCTCATCTCACTAGTCTTCACAGAAGATCCTTTACTGGTCATCCCCTGCATTTAGGATAAGGTAGATTAAAACTGTGACACGGACCTCTGGACCACTGGAAGACTATTCTCAGCCACACACCCTTTTTGGCAACTCTTGGACTGTCTCAGGCACATTCCCCTCTTGGAAACGCTGTTCCTGCTGTTCAAGAGCTTGACTCTACTCTTCAACCTGAAGGCTGAGTTCCATGTCGCTTCTTCAGAGAAGCCTGTTCTGACGGTAGTCTCTTGGAGGTCCCCAGCATCCCCTGTAGCTTTTCTTCAGAGCAAGGATCGCAGTGTGCACTTACATATTTGTTCGTTTGGTTATTACATAATGTCTGCCGCCTGAAGAGACAGGAATGCTCCCTGAGGCACGGCCTTTGTTTTCCTGGGTTAGAGCCTCCTTCAATGCTCGTTGGATGGAGTGGGTGGGTGCTTCCCTGGTGCCTAGGCCTGAGTGAAGGGTCTCCATGTCCTCGTGAGAGGACATGGTTTTGCACAAACCTTTGGGTAAGTGACTTCCACGTTTGCCATCACGTGTGAGCGCCCCAGAGACGCACACTCATGGTGCTTGGTGGCTGCAGTGTTGTTGAGCTTGAAGCCTGTCTGCTGAGATGTTGTCGGTAAGGCTGCTGAGCAAGGTGGATGTTCAGGGAAGCACCTGTTCCTTGATGGGGCTCTGCCACTTTCTACTGCGAGCACTCTGTGGGCAAACTTCATTCTAGAGTGTGAATTCTAGAGAGTTCACTCTACCAGCTGCCAAGGCTCCCAGGATTGGGCGCAGCCACACAGCAGGGCTTCCCGCCTCCGAATCACCCTGGCAGCGTGCTCTGGCTGCACCATGAATCTTGCCTAAGTTAAAGGAAGATTTAGCTTCCCTAGAGCATGGATCTATCGGTACTCTTCTAGAGATGGTTCTTCTCTGGAGAAACAGTAAGTTCATTCAGCAGACATTTGTTGAACTCTGGCGTGGCATATCAGATGCAGATGCAGACAATGGGGCTGAGTGTTAACAAGCCCGAGCTCCATGCTCCTTGCTGAATGATAGGCAGATAAATCAAGAGTTGAATTGTTGGGGTGAGGAAAGGTGAAATCTTTCATTTATTTGAAAGTCCAGCAGATCAAGAAGATGATGGACTAGTGTCCCAAAGAGCTACCTTTCCTGAGTTCAAATTCAGGCTTCTTTTACTAAGAGGGAAGGGTATGTGGTTGGTTGTTGCAAACTTCTTGGCATCAGAATCCTTTGTTCTCTCAGCTGTCTACATCAGTCGGGTTGTGTTGCTCCTGTAAATTTCCAACAAGACAAATATTGTTCTCCGTTCTGCAACATTTTATCTCTATGAATGGAAAATGTTATACCTTTAAAAGTCAGAGCCTTGAGAACGGCTAGCCTATGTATTTCAGGCTATAGGTAACATTATTGTAGAATAGAATGCAAAGGTAAAAGTAAAAGAAACATCCAATATGGAGTCAGATTTGTTTGTCCCTATTACATAGAGGGCGGAATAAGACACAAAGGAGAACTCAGCTTTGGGAAAGCCAACTGTAGCTCAGAACATAGTCTACATGATTATCTTAATTCCTTAGATTAGCCTTGTGTATGTATGCATGCCCAGTTGCTCAGTCATGTCTGACTCTTTGCGACCCTATGGACTGTAGCCCACCAGGCTCCTCTATCCATGGGATTTTCCCAGCAAGAATACTAGAGTGGGTTGCCATTTCCTTCCCCAGGGGATCTTCTCAACCCAGTGTTCAAACCCGTGTCTTCTGCCTCTCTTGCATTGGCCTTATGATGTTATTAGGCCTGTTATTAGGCCTATTTTATAGTAGAGCAAGTGGAGGCTCTGAATTTCCATGACTTGCCTGGAGGCCCAGTTTGCATGTTCGATAGCAATGCAGCTCAATCTCCAGTCTTTTGACTTAAACCCAGTGTTTATTTTTACTACTGTAAGCTGAAAATATGAATGTGCCTCTGCTTCATGCCCTCCTCCTCAGATGATCTCTTCTCCTGGGAAAACTTGATCCCCCAAAGTGTGATGATCCCCAGAGGGTCTTCCTTGGTCCCAATGACATGCAGTACCCTTGGCTACTGTAGAAGTTGCAGAGGGTCCTGGCTACTGTACAGCACTCTTCCAGGTGCAAACAGGAGAGTCTGAATCGTCCAAACTAGATTCCGAAGAGGAATGTGGAGTGATTATTCTCCCAGAGCAATGAAACCAGTTGCTAAGCCTGAGATCTATTCTCTGGGGCATTCAAGAAGTGCTTCCCCAGCGAGACTTGCCCCGTGAAAGATGATAGATGCACAGATTTCTAGGGTGATGTCTGACACTCTAGGCATCTTTTAATGAGATCCCTGATAGAGCACCATCTGACTTAAATGGTTCATGATCCAGGACACTCATGGTCACCTGAGGCCCTTCATTTCACCTACAGGCAGATCCATTCGATTTGGGGCTCAACAAATGAGGAAAACAATTCTGTCTCCTTGGAGCTTCTCTCACTGGTGTTGATCCTGGAAGGCATCAGCGCAGCCCCTCTCCCACCAGCAGTCTGGCCCTTGGGGAGCCTGGAGGGAGTCACGGTGAGAACCCAGGCTGGTCAGGCATGTCTGAGCAGGCCTGAGGAAGCTTGGGGTGGACCTGTTCAATGCAGGAGGGACTGAAGAGTCTCCGTGGAAGGAGCTTGTCTTGGAGGAAGAAGGAAGCAAGCACAAACAGCTTAGATTGCAGTGGGGTGGGAGTGCTTCTGAGCATGGCCTGGGGTATGGTTCACAGTCGGCTTTGGGCTGTACTCAGCCCCACTGAACTTCCTTCAGTGAACTATAGAGAGCATATAGGCATGGAAATGCTATAAATAAACACTATAAACTAATACGTGATGGTCACCAGGAAACTTTGGGACTGGGTCTTCAGAGTCAATCCCGTGATGGGGAGAATGCCCCGCTCCTCCACCACGTGGTGCAACCCTGCAGTCCCTTGGTTTGGGAGCCTTCAGCATCTCTCTGGTGGCAGGGACAGCAGTGTCCTGACAGAGGACTCAGAGCAGGCCAAGGGGAGCCACATGGCAGGTGACAAGCAAACTGACTGTGTGTGTCTTGTGCATTAATGAGGCACCCCTAAGGGCTTCTGGAAATGCCGGGTTAATTGCAGGGGGATGGACATTCTGAGTGACCCAGTGAAAGCTAAGTTATTGTTATTTTCTCCTTGACACTTAATGAATGACTATGCATTGCTTCAGTCATGTCTGACTCTTCAACCCCATGGACTGTAGCCCGCCAGGCTCCTCTGTCCATGGGGATTTTCCAGGCAAGAATACTGGAGTGGGGTGCCATGCCCTCCTCCAGAGGATCTTCCTGACCCAGAGATCAAACCCGCATCTCTTATGTTTCCTGCCTTGACAGGCAGGTTCTTTACCGCTAGTGCCATCTGATNCCCCATGGACTGTAGCCCGCCAGGCTCCTCTGTCCATGGGGATTTTCCAGGCAAGAATACTGGAGTGGGGTGCCATGCCCTCCTCCAGAGGATCTTCCTGACCCAGAGATCAAACCCGCATCTCTTATGTTTCCTGCCTTGACAGGCAGGTTCTTTACCGCTAGTGCCATCTGATATACACGTTCTGAACACTGACCACAGCCTTGTTTGAAAGGTATTCTCGACCATAACTTATTAAAGAAGAAATTGAAAATCAAAGAGTTTAATTTCTCCAAAATCATACAGACAGCAAATGGCAGATCCTGGACCCTTAGTCTGTACTCTTTTTTTCACCTGGGATAAACCATACTGGAAAAGAATACAATGTATATATGTGTATAAATAAGAGTCATTTTGCTGTACAGCAGAGATTGGCACAACACTGTAAATCAACTATACCTCAATAAAAAAAAAGTCGTTGCTAACGTGATGGGATGCAAACGGGTGTCGACCAGGTAGCACTGTCACAGCCCTGCCCCCTCTCCCAGCATCTCTTTTCCTGGTTGAACATCCCCGATGTTTCTCGGTCGTTCTTCAGAAGCCCCCATTCTCATGCCTCTGCTGTTCTCCATACCCACTTTTGGAATCACTCTAGGCTGCCAGCACCAAAAGCATTTGCTAAAAGAACTTTAGGAAGTCCTACAATCAACATGGCCTAAGATTTTTTTTTTTTTCCTTTTTCCTGATTGGGTGAAAAGAAGGCTCCCAGAGTCTGGGGATGACTTGCCTGAATCCTAGGTACCCAGTCGGGGGACGAGCCAGCGCTCCCCACAAGCCATCTGGCTCAGAGCTTGGCAGCAGGCTCTTGGCCTTCACTGCCCTCAGGAGGCATGCTGATGGGGACAGATTGGCCCTCAGTTTGCATGAGTGAGCACAAGGTAACCCCAGATGCATGTCTCCTTCATAATTCTTTAATTCTAAGGACTCGGAAATGATGATGGAGAAATGGACAATAGCTGAGTGTCGTCTAATTACCAAGCATTTAGTTACATGATGACATTTGTTCTCACAACAGTTGTGGGAGGCAGTCAGGTCAGGGGAGACCCCATGTGACAGAGGAGGATGTACAGGCACGGAGGGGCAAAGTCATCTCTTACAGCCATCCAGCTAGTATGCTGAGGAACCGTCAACCACATCCTGATGTCAGAAGACCGTGCTTTTCCATGACATCATGACACCTCCCAATAAAGATTCCTTCCTCTCTTCCCAGGAGGACTCTGGCCTTGGTTTATGCTGAGGACACCATCCAAGTGACCGCCACCACGGGCTGCCTCCAGGAGTGATGCTCTGGGGCTGACGCCTTTTTGCTTGCCCGGAGCCCCATGGTGAGACAAGAACCACTCTCCTAGAACACAGGTTTTTCTGATTTTGTTCTTTTTCCCGGCTGAGCTTGGAACCGGTTGTGTGATCTTGGGTAAGTCATTTAATTTGTCTGGGCTTCAATTTACTGGCCTGTGAAATGGAGCTGATGAACCAGAGTCAGTGTTTTTTAATCATTTCTTTATTTGGGGAAAAAAAAAAAAAAAAGCAATTTCTAACCATTTCCACTAAGGAGGTTTTGTGGAGCATTACTTGCTGCAATTTACATTGCAAAAGTAATTAATTCTTATTTAAATAATTGTTTTAAATAAAAGAGTAGTTACATATCGCTTTTTTAAAAAAAAATATTTTGCCCATTTAAAAAATGTTTATCTGGCAGCATCGGGTCTTTAGCTTCATCATGCTGGATCTTTCACTGTGGTGTACGGACTCTCTAGCTGTGATGTGTGGCCTTAGTTGCTCTAAGGCATGCAGAATCTTAGCTCCCTGACCAGGGATCGAATCCCCATCCCCTGGATTGGAAGGCAGATTCTTAACCGCTGGACCACCAGGGAAGTCCCTATTTTTTTAAAATTTTGAATTAAGTCATAAAGCATGTTTTTGCACATTCCTCTCCTCTGCCATCCCCTTTTTGGGCAGTATGCTCTCCCCTCCCTCCTGCCACCTTGCCCACAGCTGAGAATCCCTCCACTTGATGATTTAGAATCTTGCTCTGGGTATGAGATGATTTGAGTCCTAGGGTGTATTTGTTCTGGAAGAAAGGAGACAAGACAGCCTTTCTGGGTTGCCCATCTCTCTTCCTGGAGCCTCCCCCGCCCCCATTTTTCTCTGCCTGCAGCAGTCATCTCTGGGTCCCCCTCGGGCTGCCCCTCGACTTCCCCCCAGTCTCCGGAGCAGCGGGCGGGTGGCCCTCCCGTTTGAGCAGGCCATGTCTCAGTGTAGTTGCCAGCGCAGTTATCTTTTATTTCTGGCATGTGCTGTAACACAAGAGTGATCTTGACTTCAGGATTATCACCTCTCATCATTCTTTCTCCCTTTCTTCTTTTCTTTTTCTTCCTGAAAGATGATAAAATTACCAGACAGGGCCTCCTGCTTCCTCCAGGCCTAGTCAGAGCTCAGGGATATTTACTTCTCGGGTAAACAGCTATAATCTCCCTAACTAGACTTTATCGCAGTTAAGTAAGTTAAATTCTTCTGGTCTAATCCTCCATGTGCTGTGGGGTTTTTTTTGAGTATAAAGCGTTCACCATCTTTTGATATAATATGACAACGCTGGGCCGCTGGATATGATTAGGCATCGAGCAAAGAGGTTTCAACTTAACCAGACTGGAAAAGAAGGGCCCCCTTTGCAAAACAGCTTTGGGCAG